>QRFJ01001480.1:218626-242342 GCA_006176705.1 Cocos nucifera | reverse complement strand
ATAATTTTTGATTAAGAGAATATTATCCACATACAATACAAGAAATACAACTACTGAATTATTAGCCCACTTGTATATGCACGTCTCTTCTCTATTCTTAACGAAGCCATACGTTCTGATCATCCTATCAAAATATATGTTCCAACTTTGAGAAGCCTGCTTTAGTCTATAAATGGACCTTTGAAGCTTGCACACCTTAGACTTATCTATAGATGTGAATTCTTCAGGCTGTATCATATACACCTCTTTGTCCAACTCTTCATTTAGAAAAACTGTCTTTATATCCATTTGTTAGATTTCATAGTCTAGATGGACAGCTATCATAAGCATAATCCGAATGGACTTGAGCATTACCACAGAAGAAAACATCTCATCATAGTCTATACCATAATATTGACGATATTCCTTAGCAACCAGATGGATCTTATAAGTCTCCACCTTCCCATCTGTATTTCTTTTTCTTTTGAAGACCCCACTTACATCCTATGGATTTTACTCCTTTGGATGGATCAACCAATGTCCATACATCATTGATCTTTATAGATTCTATTTCTAATTTCATGGCTTCAAGCCATTTCTTAGAATCGGATCTCTACATTGCATCTATATAGATGATCGGATCTTCATTATTCTCATCGAGTTTGATAAGATCACCATTTCTGACCAAGAAATCATAGTATGAAATTATAATATCTGTTCGACTGACATGGTTCTCTATCAGACTACCTTAAAGATGCAGGTATATTGGGCTTCAAGTTTGATCTAATCAAATCTAATTCAGGTTTAGCTATATGTGTCTATTTTTTCACCTACTAAACTTTCTCAAGTTCGATCTTAGAGGCATTAGTTTCTTCATCAAGAAATTTTTTTTCCAAAAAGATTGCCTTAAGGCTGACAAACATCTTTTGCTCATCAGCTAGGTAGAAATAATATCCTTTAATCTCTTTTGGGTATCTTATAAAATTATACTTATTAGACCTAGGTCCAAGCCTGTCCGTCACTAAACGTTTGATATAAGTCGGACACCCCCAAACCCTAAGATGCGAGAGTACTAGCTTACGTCCTATCCATATCTCATATGGTATTTTGGAAACAGACTTACTTGAAACTCTATTTAGAATGTAACAAGCTGACTCGAGCGCATATCCTCAAAAGAAGATCGATAGATCGATAAATTCCATCATGAATCGAATCATGTCCAACAAGGTCCAATTTCTTCTTTCAAATACACCATTATGCTGTGGTGTTCCAAGAGGAGTCCATTAGGAGAGAATTCCATTCTTCTCTAAATATATCAGAAACTTATTAGAAAGGTACTCATCCTCTCGATTAGATTGAAGAGTTTTAATACTCTTCCTAGTTTGCTTTTCTATCTCGTTACGGAATAGTTTGAACATTTTAAATGACTCCGACTTATGTTTTATCAAGTAGACATACATATACCTAGATAGGTCGTCAATGAAAGTTATGAAGTTGAAATATCCATCTTTAGTACTTGAGCTCATGGGTCCACATACATCAGTATGTACTAGATTCAGAAGTTCACACTGGCTCGCTCATCTTTTCTAGTAAAAGATGACTTAATTATTTTTTTAAGAAGATAGGACTCATAGGTCAGAAGTGATTCATAATCACCGACTTTAAGAATTTCATCTTGAGTCAACCTATTTATTTTGTTCTTATTAATGTAACCTAACCTACAGTGCCAAAGGTAGACTTCAGATACATCATTTATTCTAAGACGTTTACTGGAGGACTGGACCATATTAATAGGCTATGATACTATATAAATACCGTTATTCGATTATCCAATACAAATTATAATACCATTCAAAATGATATTATAAATTTTTTTATTAAAAATTTATAACTATTTTTGGCTAGAAGGCCTATAAAGATAATATTCAACAAAAAACTTGGACAATAGTAACATTCACAACGAATAACATTATGAGAATTGATTACAAGGTTCATGATTTCTAAAGCTAGAACCGTAACTTGTCTTCTATCTCCAACATTCAGGAACCTCTCATCTTCATCAAATTTTCTACTAATCTGCAAACCCTGCATCGAATTACAAAATATGATAAAGACTTTCGGTGTCTAATACTCAGGCAGTAGTATTATATATTGAGAAGTTAGAAGATGTTATCATATAATTACTTTGCTCAGTAACTGCTTGCTTCTTCCATGGCCTATTCAGATCTAGGGAGGTAATGTACTAAGAATAATTCCTCTTCTAGTACCCTAACTTCTTACAATAGAAACACTTAGTCTGGCTCTAGTCGGGCTTTGGCTTCTTGGTCTAATCCTGTGCAGATGTCCCACATGTGGTTGCACCTTCTTATTCTTATTCTTCTTGTTCTTCTTTTCTTTCTTAAAGGATTTACGATCAGAAGAAGATCCTTGCACTACATTCACCGACTTCTTTTGGAGCTGGTGATCTTTCTCAAAGTTCTATAGCAACCCTAATAAGTCATGGTAGTTCACTGCAGGCTTGTCATTTTGAAATGAGTAAGGAAGGAGAAGAAGAACTTGGACAAAGAGTTCAGGATCACATCCTTCCTAAGCTGCTCGTGCAAGAAAAAGCTCAACTTACTCAAGCGCTCAATCATCTCGATCATGTGTTGGAAAATATGTCCTAAAGTCAATCATCAGCATATTGACGATTAAACTATATTATAATTATAATTAATTTATTAATAAATAAAATAAATATTTTAATATTTTTCATCATAAAGTCTACATCTTCTAATGAACTTCATTATTATAATAAAGTTCTTAGGATTATTTAGTTTTGATAAAGAGAGGATTTATTGATTAGTCCTTAAACTGTTCATGATCAAATCATAGACTGTTAATAAGGACGACAACATCTATTGAGCATAGATCGATGTATGCCATATAGGTTAGTTGTCCTCTTAACCAAGGAGTGTAGAGATACTAATATGGCATACATGTGAGATATAAGAATATATTATCATCGAACGTGATCAACTCTAGAGCATCCTACTATCAAGAATTACTTTGATGGGATATAGGTATAAGTATCCTTTAGACCTGAGATCATCTCAGTGGCTTACAAGCAACTCACTGTGCTTTGGTATCGGACTAACTAAATTTTTAATTTAGTAATGAAAGACTTCTAGACACAGTCAAGTACTTACAAAGTCAGTGATACTGATAACAAGGTTTGCAATCTGCAAGATCCATATATGGACTTAACAGCATCTCGAAGCTGGAACATCATTTCATGATGTGATCAAATATTATTTCTTCAAAAATGGAGAAATCGTGTGTTTTCAAAAGATAGTGGGACACTGTGTCTTCTCATATTGTACGTGGATGAATCCTCCTTATTGGAAAATATTCCCATGTTAACAATAGTCAAAATATGGTTGTCCAAAGAATTCTTAAGAAAGATCTAGGCGAAGCATCCTTTATTCTAGGAATTAAGGTCTATAGGATAGACCGAATAGGATGCTAGGACTTTCACAGAAGATGTACAAAGAAATACTAAAGAGTTTAGTTGAAAAACTCTAAGAGGATTAATACACAGGTATTCATCTTTCCAAGAAGATGTGCCCAGCACACCTGAGAAATAGACGCATGAGCAGATCCTTATGCTTCTGAATAGGAGTTCATATGCCATGCTATGTAACAGATATATAGCCATGTTGTGAGTTCACAAGCAGATATCAGTCAAAATCCGATGAAGAATAGATTCTGTGAAATGTATCTTAAGTACTTAAGAAGAAATAAGGATATGATGTTGGTTTGTAACGGAGAACTTCAAGTCAGGGATATACAGACTCGGATTTCATATCCATATAGATGATCGAAAGTCGACATCTGGGATCTTATGTAATGGTGGTGCTGTCAGCTGGAAAAGTTTCAAGCAAATGCGTGAAGCAGATTTCACCATGGAGAAGAATTATGCATCAGAAGCTGCAGGAAGCATTCTGGTACAGAAGTTTACTTGTAAAATTGGAGTAAATCATTAGATGCCATAACTCTATACTGCGACAAAAATGGCGCCATAGCTCTTGCGAAGGAGCCGAGGTCTCATAAAAAAATTCAAGCTATTGAGCGCGATACCCACCTATGATTACCTCGAGAAGGGTTATGTCGAGGTCAAGAGAGTCAACTCCACAGATAATGTGGCAGACCCACTTACAAAGCCATTGGGCCAGCAGAAGATCGAAGCCCACCTTGAGAAGATGGGACTTAGACTTGTAGCCAATTGGCTTTAGGACAAGTGGGAGATTGTTAAATATATGTGCCCTAGAAGCCAGAATTGGCTGACACTTGTAATACACTTCTAGGGGCAAAATTATAATTTTGACTATAATCAATAAAATGGATTATTTTCTATCACATATGTGTGTTTAGTGTCTGTGATACATCCTTTGAGTTAATGGTAATGATAATTCATATTTTCAAGAGTTGAAAATTTAAGACATGAATAATCATTATTAACTCATAAAATGCTTCCGACCATAGGATCATCACGAGGATGGTGATTGATCCGGAAGGTTGGTGTATATTGGCTTATAGCATGTTCATTGTAGGAACTGGATAGCATCAAGATGGAATCTATCTACCTCGGTGGTAGAGGAGCAGCCCTATGATGATCATGAGAATCAAGTCCAGAAGCCCATGGCCATGGCAGAGTGAAATAATAGAAAGAATTTTTATTTAGATTTTCACATCGGACTCGAATCGAATGATTACATCATATGACAGAAACTAGGGTTTGACGAGTTCACCTTAACCCTAATCTGATCGGGGCTCAAGATAGAAAAACTTAATCATACAAGTAGCTGCACCAAGAGGTTCGCATTCAGCTCTGATGGGTTGCCACCATATACTGCTAGGTGTCACTGGTGGATTTTGGGAGCAATTAGAATGATTTAGATGATTGATCATTCTAACTGTTCGAATCAAAAGAGTTCTGATCCATCGAAAGGAGTTTCGATGATGTTGATGATAGAGATCATGACATATCCCATTACCATACAGAACTAAACCTAACTGGGTCACACAAACAAGGGTTTGAATCTGGTGATCATCAATTGAACTGATCTGGTTCAATTGATCTGAATGAGATTCAATTAGGTTCAAGAAAATCGTGCTAGCACTCGATTGAACCTAACGTTCTTCTTTTACTATCATAAATAAGTTGTCCTGACTGAGCCAAAGGAGTTTGTGCTCAATCAGAGGCCTTCATATGGTCTGACTGGAGGTTGTCCAAGTTAAAAAAGGTTGTCTTATTTTGTAAGACATTACCTACCATTTTTGGTCACCTGCCATTTCTCATTCTTTGACTTTGGTCAAAAGTCTACCTTTGATTGGTCAAATGTTGACCATTGACACTTTGACTTCTGTCCATGTGTCATGCACCTATTGGAGAGCTGGTGGGGGCCTATCCCCCTACTAGAACCTGGCAAGGAAGAGGGCGCACGCCACCCTTGGCGTGTGCCCAAGCTGGAGGCGCCCAGGAGTTCCTGTTGGATAGGGACTCCATCTCCTTTTTGGATTCTGATTAGAGTTCTCCTAAGAACCAACTTTGACTGGTCTTAGGCACCATCTAAGGAGGAATCCAGGGGACTCTATTCCCACCAATCAGATTTAGATCTGATCTCACAAAGAGTTATGATTGGTTGGGAAGAAGAGAAGTTGGATCACGGTTAGTCTATAAGTAAGACCCTGTGCCCAACTCAAAGAGGAATCTGAATTAATTGAGATCTCCATGCCCCAAGGCCTTTTCTCCTCTCCTCCTTCATGCCAAATCATCTTCTCCCTCTCCTCTCCACATCCAAAAGGGTTTTGGACCTTGGTTGGTGCAATCTAGACAAGAGAAAGGTGAGTGAAAGCTAGAAGGCTGCGCTGCTGCAAAGGACGACTGCTGATCTTCAAAAGGAGTTTTGAAGACCCTCCAGATCAGATCCAGATCTGATTCTAGAGACATGATAGAGAAAAAGAGGATCTCTAGATCCAGTCTGAGTGAATACCAATAGAGGTCAAGCACTTGCATGGCTAGATCCAGAATCTTCCGTTGCATACAGGATCATCAACGGATAATAGGATTACCCACATTAAGATAAATTAAATCTGATTTAATTTATCTAATTTTATTTTAATTTTTAAAATAATAATAATCAGATCTAAAATATTTCAGATCTAATTAGGATCAAAGACATTTTTTTTTGAAATATATCTCTTGATCCGATCAGATCTGAACGAACATATTCCAAAAAATCAAGATTTTCCTTCAGTTGGGGCCGCATGGAGTTTGGTACGGAGAGGAAGGCATCGTCAGGATGATAGTGACAGCCATATTGGTAGGTCATGGGCCGCATGGGGTTGGTTACGGAGAGAGTGGTATCGTCAGTAGTGATGGTCATGTCCTCCGATCTCATCGTCTATGGCTGATTGATGGCGACAGTTCATCCAGAGGAGTTTGGACTTGTAGAGGAGTTCGACCGAAGGAGAAGCTTGGAAGGATTTCGACTGCAGGAGTGTGGAGGGAGTTCGGCTCTTGTCGGTATCTGGCTGAAGAAATGCAGCTAAGGCTCGGTCGTTGGGGAATTCGGAAGGAGCTCGACCGTAGAGGAGTTTGGCTAGCTGAAGGGGATGTCTGGGAGAAATCCAGCTCTTGAAGAAATTCGATCGAAGAGGAAGCTTGGAGGGAGTTTGGCTCCCGTAGGCATCTGGCTGGAAGGACGCTGAGAGAGTTCGACTCTCGTGGGAGTCCGACTGAAGCTCGGCGGTTGAGGAGTTTGGCTAAAGTGCGATCGTTGGGAGTCCAAAGAAGCTCGGCCGTTAAGCAGTTTGACCGGCTGTAGGAGTTCGGCTAAAGCCTGGCCATTGGGAGTCCGAAGAAGCTCGACCGCTAAGCAGTTTGGCCGGCTGTAGGAGTTCGGCTAAAGCCCATCCAATGAAGCTCTTCCATGGCTACCGACCACTTTAGATTGAGCACCGAACTGGGCTTCGGCCGAAGTGGGATTTATCCCCAATAATTATCCCCCCCACTCTCGAGTTTGAAACTTGAAGAAAGGGAGTGCAGAAAAGACAACTGTCGAAGTCCTCTTCTGGACTCCATGCTGGTTCAGGTCGAAGCTCGGAGGGGAGATTTCACCTTCAGCCAAAGTTGATGTCGAAGTTGAGGCCTGGGAGAGATCTTATCTCCAGTCGAGGTTGATGCGGGCACTCGAAAAGATCTTATCTCCTACAATCGAGATTAATATGGGAGCTCGGGAGAGATCTGATCTCAAGATGAGGTTGTCTCCAATCTTATCTCTGGCCGAGGTTGTCTCGACCACTTGGGAGAGATCTTATCTCTAGCCAAGGTTGAAGCTCTCCAGCCGAGGTTGACACGGTCGCTTGGGAGAGAACTTATCTCTAGCCGAGGTCGAAGTTGAAGCTCTCCAGCCGAGGTTGACACGGTTCGCTTTCTCCAGCCGAGGCCGGGAAACTCTCCAGCCGAGGTTGTCACGGTCGCTCGGGAGAGATCTTATCTCTAGCCGAGGTTGATGCTCGCGTTAGGACGAGGTTCTCCTCCTGTTCCTAACCGAGTTGTCCACGGTCGCTCGGGAGAGATCTTATCTCTAGCCGAGGTTGACTCGATCACTTGAAAGAGATCTTATTTCTGGTCGAGGTTGACACGATCGCTCGGAAGATATCTTATCTCTGGCCGAGGTTGACTCGGTCGCTCAGAAGAGATCTTATCTCTGGCTGAGGTTGACTCAGTCACTCGGGAGAGATCTTATCTCTGGTCGAGGTTGTCCTACCTTTGACTTTGCTCGCGTTAGGAGGAGGTTCTCCTCCTATTCCTAACGGACTGTGAGGGCACATAAGGGCTGCCGTCAGAGTCTCTTCCCCCATCTGATCCTTTATGAATGAGGCCTTCGCTCGAGAGAGATCTTATCTGTAGTCGAGGTTGACTCGGTCGCTCGAGAGAGATCTTATCTCTGGCTGAGGTTGACATCGGTCACTCGGGAGAGATCTTATCTCTAGCTGAGGTTGATGGTCGCTTGGAAGAGATCTTATCTCTGGCTGAGGTTTGACTCGGTCGCTCGAAAGAGATCTTATCTCTGGCTGAGGTTGACTCGATCGCTCGGGAGAGATCTTATCTCTGGCCAAGGCTGTCCTACCTTTGACTTTGCTCACGTTAGGACGAGATTCTTCTCCTATTCCTAATGGACTGTGGGGGCACATAAGGGCTGCTGTCAGGGCCTCTCCCCCCATCTCGTCCTTTATGAATGAGGCCTTCGCTCGAAAGAGATCTTATCTCTAGTCGAGGTTGATCGATCGTCGAAAGAGATCTTATCTCTGGTCGAGGTTGACTCGATCGCTTGGAGAGATCTTATCTCTAGCCGAGGTTGACATGGTCGCTTGGGAGAGATTTTATTCTGGCCGAGGTTAACTCGGTCGCTCGAAAGAGATCTTATCTCTGGCCGAGATTGACTCGATTGCTCGAAAGAGATCTTATCTCTGGCCGAGGTTATCCTGCCTTCGACTTTGCTCATGTTAGGATGAGGTTCTCCTCCTATTTCTAATAGGCTGTGGAGGCACATAAGGGCCGTTGTCAGGGCCTCTCCCCCCATCTCGTTCTTTGTGAATGAGGCCTTCGCTCGGAAGAGATCTTATCTCTAGCCAAGGTTGACTCGATCGCTCGGAAGAGATCTTATCTCTGGCCGAGGTTGACTCGATCGCTCGAAAGAGATCTTATCTCTGATCGAGGTTGTCCTGCCTTCGACTTTGCTCACGTTAGGATGAGGTTCTCCTCCTATTCCTAATGGACTGTGGGGGCATATAAGAACCGTTGTCAGGGCCTCTCCCCCCATCTCGTCCTTTATGAACGAGGCCTTCGCTCGGAAGAGATCTTATCTCTAGTCGAGTTGACTCGATCGCTCGGAAGAGATCTTATCTCTAGTCGAGTTGTCCACGATCGCTCGGCAGAGATCTTATCTCTGGCCGAGGTTATCCAGTCGCTCGGGAGAGATCTTATCTCTGACCGAGATTATCCATGGTCACTCGGAGAGATCTTATCTCTAGCCAAGGTTGACTCGATCGCTTGAAAGAGATCTTATCTCTAGCCGAGGTTGACTCGATTGATGGTCTTTGATCTGCTCGTGTTAGGATGAGGTTCTCCTCCTATTCCTAACACGATAACTATTGACTACTTCTTTCCTATCATCGCATAGTTTTTGCATCCAGAAATAATATTATTTATTGGGAGAGAATTTTACCGAGGGAAAGTTATTCGCAGCATATCCTCGTTTTAGGGTCATGGGGGCGTTGTTCGTCCAGGTTCCCTTGGGCAACAAGGCTCGGATCGGACGATCTCCTCTATCTCGTGCTGGCCTTCTCAATTTGGAGCAAGCTTCTCTTGGCTTTGTCGTTGGGAGACGATGAATCACCGACGTACCAAGCTCCTTCCAGGGGTAACGTTGATGACATCATGAGGCGGCCGACCTCCATATTGTTTCTGACTATGGTAGCACCCTTGGCTGATCTTCTGCTTCAGACTGACATTGGAGGAATTTACTCAACCGCCCCTTTCTGATGAGCTCCTCAATTTCATCTCGAAGCTGGATGCATTCCTCAGTATCGTGGTCGTGGTCGCAATGGTAGAGGCAGCATTTGCTTCGATCGCGTTTGTTTGGAAGAGACCATAACCCTTCTGGTCTTGGCAGCTGGTTCTTAACTTCGATGAGAATTTGAGTTCGAGGAGCGTCGAGGAGGGTGCAGTCGTGGAATCTTTTGGAAGGAGGACTTCTTCGCGCCCTTCTATCGGGGCTTCCTTGATGGCGAGTTTGAGGGGGAGTTCGGCCTCGCTTGCGTTGCCGAACTTCGTTTCGCTTCTGTAGGAGAACTTCTGCTCTTCATTTCTCCTTCCTTAGGGCAATTGGTATGCCCGAATGCTCTTCCTTAAGGCCGATTTCTCGCATCCTCATGGTAGGTTTGGTGGCAAAGTTTCCATCGGAGGTTGTCGCACGGT
Organism: Cocos nucifera; assembly: GCA_006176705.1. Classification (NCBI taxonomy): domain Eukaryota; kingdom Viridiplantae; phylum Streptophyta; class Magnoliopsida; order Arecales; family Arecaceae; genus Cocos; species Cocos nucifera. The sequence goes on along the minus strand of QRFJ01001480.1, from coordinate 232,336 downwards.
CAGCATCATCTCAGCGGCGCCACGAACCCGACCAGTAGGTTGAACTGCTCCACGTCTGCGGTGGCTTTGTGTGGAACCTGGACTATCGGGGCTAAAATGGGAGTAGATGGATCTGACGTGCAGGCCGTCGATCGTCGAGTCGAAGCTCTCCTGGGAGGTATTTTTTCTTTGAAAAAGAACTCTAGTGAGGAGGAAGAGAGATCTCCAGAGAGGAAAGGAAGAAATCATCGTCGAGCACTCCTTTAAGAATAAAGAAATCTCAGAGGTTCATTCCCTTCCTCCAATGCCAATCTGTTGGTGCAGAATCCGGTCGTCGTCAAAATCAGCTGAAGCAGAGGTGGACAAGGTCGCCGTCGGGGATCTGCAAAATAAAGTCCTGTCCGGAGTCGATGGGAGGGTGGCTCCGGTAGGACCCTTCGACGATCAAGTTAGCTCTGGCCAATAGGAATGGAGTGCTCAGAAATGAGTTCCGCTGAGATTAAAGAAGGAGAGGAGAGCTTAAAGATCAGAGTTCAGAGATTAGAGTTAGCATATTTGGAGGGTCCTTTATAGGCGAAGCTTAATTGATGGTGATGGCCATACCGCCTGGTAGCGAGCCGTTGGAGCCGCATGGAGTTCGGTATGGAGAGGAAGGCATCGTCAGGTGGATAGTGACAGCCATACTAGCAGGTCATGGGCCGCATGGGGCTGGTTATGGAGAGAGTGGTGTCGCCAGTAGTGGCGGCCATGTCGTCCGATTTCGTCGCCTGTGGTAGACTGATGGCGACAGTTCGTCCAGAGGAGTTTGGACTTGTAGAGGAGTTCGGCCGAAGAGGAAGCTCAGAAGGAGTCTGGCTGGAGGAGTGTGGAGGGAGTTTGGCTCTCATAGGTGTCTGGCTGGAGAAATGCGGCTAAGGCTCGGCCATTGGGGAATTCGGAAGGAGCTCGACCATGGAGGAGTTCGGCTGGCTGAAGAAAATGTCTGGAAGAAATTCGGCTTCTGAAGAAATTTGGCCGAAGAGGAAGCTTGGAGGGAGTTCGGCTCCTGCAGGCATCTGGCTGGAAGGACGCGGAGAGAGTTTGGCTCTTGTGGGAGTCCGACTGAAGCTCGACGGTTGAGGAGTTTGGCTAAAGTCCAACCGCTGGGAGTCCGAAGGAGCTCGATCGCTAAGCAGTTCGGCCGACTGTAGGAGTTTGGCTAAAGCTCGATCACTGGAAGTCCGAAGGAGCTTGGCCGCTAAGCAGTTCGGTCAGCTGTAGGAGTTCAGCTAAAGCCCATCTGCTGAAGCTCTTTCGTGGCTACCGGCTACTTTAGGCTGAGCACCGAACTAGACTTCGATGGGAGTTGGATTTATCCCCAACAACAGTTAAACTCTGAGATGTCCTACGAGTATTTTGGTCAAGAGGATGAATTATATGAAAACTATATCCACATGGGTTCTAAGGATGTTGTTCTACATATTCGATCTATCCGATAGTTGGGTACCATTGTTAGATGATCATTTTGATTGGTATAAGAATTTATTCCTGTGCTATTGGCTTAGGTTCGAATCTATGGGGTCATATATATAAGAATTCTCGATCTGATCAGATGATTGATCGATGATTAAGAATCATTCTATGGTTAAACGATCAATACGATTGATGTTTAACCTAGTATAAGTATTGCAGGAGGATTGATTAGCAATTAGATTGCTAATTAGCTTAATTTGATTAAACCAGATGGCTAAGATTAAGTCTAATTAAATACGATTTAATTAAATTTGGTTTGGATTTGATTGGATCAAGTCTAATTGATTTATTGGATGAGCCAATTGCAAGAAAGAATGAGTCCTAGTTTAATTAGGATTTGTGTCAACCCAATCTCCTATTGGAAATAGTGCAAGATTTAAGGCATGCTTTTTCAAAATATTTTTGAATTAAGTAGCAGCAGAAGCTAAATTAATCTAAAATTAATTTACTGCATGTATTAATCTAATTAATAAAATCCTACTCAAGATCTAGACATGCTAATATATAATTAAAAATTTAAATATGATCGATTAGCAAATATGATTTGCTGATCGATTTGAGTTCAGAACTCGATACCTATGCATGGATAGTTGATCTTCATGATATGAATCTACTAGAAGAAGCTCTGATGTCATGTTGAAGCCACACATACATCCAGTCTCTATGGTTGTTCACACAAAACTTCTAGTCCTGACCAGCTCCACCAAAGTGCTAGATCCTCACTGGGGTCTTTAATGGTTGATCTCAATCGATCCAATCGATCACCTTTTTTTTGATTTTTCAAATACTCTAAAAAATTAGATCATATACATTAGATGATGATGAGATAGTGGTGAAAATCTGGTGGTGATCGGGCACTCACAGCGCTCAATCTCTCCACTTGAACTCAGAGTCCTAAATCTTGGGTTTTGCACACACCAAAACCTTGATTATCGAAAACTCTCTCACACCTTCTCTCTTTGGAATTTTATCATGAAACTAATTTTCATGGAAAGAAGACTTTCCTCTCTACAAGAACCCCACTTAAATCACATCTAAGTGGGTGTCCATGTGAAAAGAAAAAATAATTAGCATGAGAAAAGGAAGATGGCGCAAGAGACACTCACCCTCTCTTCCTAGACTTTTTCATGCACTGGACAAAACCCTTCTCTATTTTTCTCTCTCTCAAAAGTCTCTCACATAGCCTCTTACCTCTTCACAATGCATGCATAAAAAAGAAAAGAAAAAAAAACTCATTTTAATGTGCATGATATAGAGGTGAAAACATGTGGAAAGGATAAGGTGCATTGGTTGAACTTGTTTCAACCAATCGCCTTAATTCAAACTCAAATTCCTTCTTATCCTTTTCCAATGCACAAACTAGGTATTTGATGCACAGAAGGACTCTCCTTCTGCGTGCCTACTCTAAAAAAAAGCCACAAAAAATTTACGTAACAATTCATGGGTGTGGAGATAAAGATGAGAGGGAGTTGAGAAGTTTCAACCAAACCAACCAACTCAAGTTTAATTCAAAATTCAACTTAAATCTAATCTGATCCAACACTTGGACTGGGTCAACGTGAGAAAGAAGGAAGCTGCAAACTTCTTCTAAGCATGGAAAACTCTCATGCAAATTCTAAATTTGTGTGAGAGAGGGCATGGTCTAAGTAGGGTGGCGTAGGGAGAAGGGTGTTTAAAATTCAAATGTAATTTGACCCATTCAAATTGGTTTCAACCAAACCAATTTAACTAGATCAAATTAGACTAGGTCAAACCTAATCAAATTAGGCTTAACCTAAACTAATTAAATTCTAATCAAATTAAAAATTAATTAGATTCAGGTCCTAATCAAATTAGGATCGAATCTTCCAAAGTGATTAGGTCATTACATAACCTAATCGAATCAAACCTAATCGAATTCAATTTGATCAGATTTGATCTAATCCTCATCGCTTAATCAAATTAAGCTAATCAGCAATCAAATTGCTAATTAATCCTTCAATAAACATAGAGTCCCAATTGGATGGGAGTCTAGACAATAGAGTCCCATTTATATGAAAGTCTTGGAGAGTCCCAAACCAGTGGGACTTTTGAACCCAGTGTCCTAAATGAATGAAATTCGTAATCATAGAGTCCCAGACTATTGGAACTCTTGATCAAAGAGTTTCAAAGAAATAGGACTCAGAGTTTCAGTCCACTAGGACTCTTGGTCATAGAGTTTCAGTCTAGTGAAACTCTTGACCATAGAGTCCCTGGTCATCAGGACTCTTGATCAGAGTGTCTTGGACAAGTAGGACTCAAAGTCTCAGTCCAGTAAGACTCTTAATCATAGAGTTTCAGTCTAGTGAGATTCTTGATCATAGAGTTTTAGATTATTGAAACTCTAAATCAGTCATCAGATCAGGTAGGAACTCCTATTATGTGTGACCTCATAGGTTCGAATCCTAAGCCGGTAGTGAAAGAAAAAACCTATATTCTGAGTCAGGTTTGTTCAAATCTGATTTGACCAAGAAAAATATTTTAAAATTTTTTTTCTTAGATCTAAATCAGATCTAATACTTTTTAGGTTTGATTTGATGGATCTAATAAAATAAAATAAATTTAATTTAGTTTAATTTAATTTATACCTTGTTCTTGGATAATCTTATTATCTTGTGATGATCCTGCTGATTGCCTGAGGTTCTGAATGTAGCCATGCAATCGTCTGGCCTCTATCGGTATCCACTTGGATAGAATTTGAATATCTCCTCCTCAATCTTTCCGCCAAAGATCAGATCTGGATCTAATTTTGAAGATCTTCAAAATAACTTTTGAAGATCTAATGTTGTCTCTTGCAGCAGTGCTGTCTTCTTCCTTTCTTGTCGCCTTTCTCTTGCCTGGATCCCATCAAACTGAAGCCCAAAGCCCCTTGGGCATGGAGAGGAGAAAGAGGATGAGAGGTAGGCATGGAGGAGAGAGGGAGATGGCTATGAGGCATGGGCAAGAGGAGAACCTCTTTAAACCTAGGAGCAGACAGGATTTATATAGATCCTGCTGTGCCATGCAGTGCCACATCATCCCGGCCAATCATGTCTCTTCATGCAATCAGATCTAAATCTGATTGATGGGATGACATCACCTAATTTAATCAGATGAGAGCCCCTCTCCAACATCCTTAGGTAGCACCAAGACTGGTCAACGTAGAATCTTAGGCGCCACCTAAGTTTTTTCCATGAAGCAACTTAGAGTCCCATCTGTATGGGACTCCAGGCGTCATTATCCTTAGGCGCATGCCTCCCTAGGCATGTGCCCCCTTCTTTCCTATTTCTAGTAGGGGGACAAACCCCCATCTGCTCTTCTATGGGTGCATGACATATGGACAGATGTCTAAGTGTCAAAGATCAACGTTTGACCAAAGTTAAAACACAAGAATTAGTAGGTGATAGAAAATGATAGATGTTGTCTCAAATTTATCTTATAAATTAAGACAACCCTTTTCTAACCTAGACAAACTCTAGTCAGACCAAGTAAAGGTACCTGAGTGAGCCCAAACATATTTGGTTTAGTCGAGACAATATTTAATTATTGTTAAAGGAGAACTTTAGGCTCAATCGTGTGCTAGCATGATTTTCTTGAATCTAATTGAATCTAATTCAAAATCAATTGAACTGGGTTAGTTTAATTGATGATATTCAGATCCAAACCATTATTTGTATGATTCAGTTAGGTTCAGTCCTGTATGATAATGAGATATATCATGATCTCTATCATCGATATTATCGAAACATCTTTTGATGGATCAGAACTTTTCTGATTTAGACAACTAGATTGATCGATTATCCAAATCATTCTAATTGCTCCCAAAATCCACCAGTGACACCTCACTGTATATGGTGGCAATCCATTAAAACTAAAAACAAATCTCTTGGTGCAGTTACATGTGTGATTAAGTTCTTCTATCTTGAACCCCGATCGGTTTAGGGTTAAGGTGAACTCGTCAAACCCTAATTTCCATCATATGAATTAATCATTCAATTCAAGTTCGATGTAAAAACCTTAATAGAAACTCTTTCTATCATTTCACTCTGCCATGGCCATGGGCTTATGCTCTTGATTCTCATGATCATCATAGGACTGCTCTTCATCTACCGAGGTAGATAGATTCCCTCTTGGTGCAATCCAAATCCTATAATGAACATGCTATAGCCAACATACACCTCAGGATTTCAGATGGCTAGGAGACCGAGTCATGGTGTAGTCAAACTATAACACCCTCAAGGTGAACTGTCGATGCACCTCAGGTCAAAGAACCAGACACACCACTATAGCTTCGAGCTAGTCATCGATGAGAAGGTAGACTTTCTAATGACTGCTCGAGGTGGTCATGCTCAGTGCTCTCGTTCTCTAATAAGTACCTGTACTCTTACTTCGGTGTCTCTACACCGTAGACTCAAGACTCATTTACTATAAAGAAGTAATTGTACACCAACCTTTTGGATCAATCACCATCCTCATGATGATCCTATGGTCAGGAGCATTTTATGAGTTAATAATGAAAACTCATGTCTTAAATTTTTAATTCTTGAAAATAAGAATTATCATTACCATTAACTCAAGGGATGTATCACAGACACTAAATACATATTATGATAGAAAATAATCTATTTATTATTTATAGTTAAAATTTTAATTTTGCTCTTAGAAGTGTATAATAAGTGTCAGCCAATTCTGACTTCTAAGGCACATATATCTAACAAACTCCCACTTGACCTAAAGCCAATTAGCTACAAATCTAAGTCCCATCTTCTCAAGATGGGCCTCGATCTTCTGCTGGCCTAATGGCTTTATGAGTGGGTCTGCCGCATTGTCTGCAGAGTCGACTCTTTTGACCTCAACGTAATCTTTCTCGAGGTAATCGTGGATGAGGTGGTATCGCTGCTTGATGTGCTTGAATTTTTGGTGAGACCTCAGCTCCTTAGCAAGGACTATGGTGTCATTGTTATCGCAGTATAGAGGAATGGCATCTGATGGCATCACTTTAATCTCTACGGTAAATTTTTTGTACCAAAATACCTCATTCATAGCTTCTGACGTAGCAATGTACTCTGCTTCCATGGTGGAATTTGCTATCACTGTTTGCTTGAAACTCTTCCAACTAATAGCATCAACATTACACATAAACAAACTTCTAGATGTCGACTTTTGATCATCTACATCGATCATAAAATCTAAGTCTGTATACCCCTGGACTTAGAGTTCTCCATTACCAAAAACCAACAACATATTCTTAGTTCTTCTCAAGTACTTAAGGATGCATTTCACAAAAGTCCAGTATTCTTCATCTGGATTCGACTGATATCTGCTCGTGACACTCACAGCATGGGCTATATCAGGACGTGTATATAACATGGCATACATGAGGCTCCCTATTGCTGAAGCATAAGGGATCTTGCTCATGCATTCTATCTCCTCAGGTGTGCTAGGGCACATCTTCTTGGAGAGATGAATGCCATGTCTAAAGAGTACTAATCCTCTCTTAGAGTTTTTCATGCTAAACCTCTTTAGCACTTCCTCTATATACATCTTTCGTGAAAGTCCTAGCATCCTAATCGGTCTATCTATATAGACCTTAATTTCTAGAATAAAGGATACTTCTTCTGGATCTTTTATGGAGAATTCTTTAGATAACCATATTTTAACTATGGTCAACATGGGAATATCATTCCCAATAAGGAGGATATCATCCACGTACAATACGAGAAAGACAATAGTACTCCCACTGATCTTTTTGAAGATACATGGTTTCTTCTTGTTCTTGATGAAATCAAATAATTTGATCACATCATTAAAATGAGTATTCCAGCTCCGAGATGCTTGCTTAAGTCCATATATGGACCTTTACAACTTGCATACCTTATGATCAGCATCATTAGATATGAAATCTAGTGGCTGTTCCATATAGATATCTTCCTCAAGGTATTTATTTAAGAACGCCATTTTTACGTTCATTTGCCATATTTCATAATTGAAATAGGCTACAATAGCAAGCAATGTGCGGATGGATTTTAGCATAGCTACTGGCGAAAAGGTATCCTGATAGTCAATGTCTTCGCATTGACTATATTCTTTTGCCATTAATCTAGCTTTGAATGTCTCTACATTTCCATCTGCACCAATGTTTCTCTTGTAGATCCATTTATACCCAATAGGTACTATACCTTTTGGTGGATCTACCAAGGTCCAGACTTGGTTTGAGTGCATCGAGTCAATTTTTGACTTCATTGCCTCTAATTATTTCTCAGAGTCGATATCCGATATTGCCTTATCATAGATTTTGGGATCATCACCATGAACCCCATTACCTACGAGGAATATTTCTTCTACTTTCTCTGTAATAGTACTTAAGTACCTCTCAGAGGGACGAAATTTTTTTTTCGATCTACGAGGTGGAGGAGGTAGTGATTGTATTGGCTCAACCTAATTAGGTTCCATTTGATCCTTAGTTCGTTGCTCTTGTGAGACTTTCTCCTCGAGCTTGATCTGCTTTTCAATGCCGCTATCTTGAATAAACTATTTTTCAAGAAAGATGACATGTTGACTCACAATCATATTGTGATCTTCTGAAATGTAGAAAAAATATCTTAATAACTCTTTAGGATATCCTATAAATCGAGCTCTAAAGGACCTATAGTCTAACTTATCCGTTTATTATCTTTTGACATGAGCCGAACAACCCCAAATTTTGAGATGACTCAGACTTGGTTTCTTACCATGCCATATCTCATACGGTATGGTTGGAACAATTTTAGAAGAAATCCTATTCAGTAAGTATATTACAGTTAACAGATTGTATTTCCAAAGAAAATTAGGAAGATCTATGAAGCTCATCATGGATTGGACCATATCTAATAGGGTCCGATTTCTCCATTTTGAAATTCCATTGAGTTAAGGTATTCAAAGTAGAGTTCATTGAGAGACTATGCCATTTTTTTTGAGATAGTCTAAGAATTTTCGACTAAGGTATTCACCTCCTTAATCCGATCAAAGAATCTTAATGAATTTTTTAATTTGCTTTTCTACCTCATGTCTGAATTTTTTGAACTTTTCAAAAGCTTCAGACTTGTGTCTCATAAGATATACATACCCATACCGAGATAAATCATTAGCAAATGTTATGAAGTAGATAAAGTTGCCTCTAGTCGGTACATCAAATGGGCCGCATACATCAGTATGTACTAGAGCAAGAAGATTCGTGGCCCTTTTTTCATATCCTACAAAAGGAAGCTTAGTCATTTTGCTATGAAGATAAGATTCATAAATTGGATATGACTCGAAAGTCAGCGGACTCAATAGCCCAGTTTTCTTCAATTTGTTAATCCTATCTTCAGCTATATGATCAAGTCTTAGGTACCATAGATACCTATCATTTGGAGTATCCCTAGGTCATTTTGGTTATATGGCATTCATATTTTGCTTGATATTAAAAATAGATATATCAATATTTAATTGATAAAGGCTATTAATAAGAAAATCACTTGCTATTTTATTTCTTTCATAAAGAATGTTACAATGATCTTTAAGAAAACTAATTACATAGCCTTCTTGTGCTAAGCATAAAATTGTTAGATATATGTGCCCTAAAAGTCAGAATTGGCTGACACTTATAATACACTTCTAGGGGCAAAATTATAATTTTGACTATAATCAATAAAATGGATTATTTTTTATCACATATGTGTATTTAGTGTCTGTGATACATCCTTTGAGTTAATGGTAATGATAATTCATATTTTCAAGAGTTGAAAATTTAAGACATGAATAATCATTCTTAACTCATAAAATGCTTCCGACCATAGGATCATCATGAGGATGGTGATTGATCCAGAAGGTTGGTGTATAATCGTTTCTCTTTAGTAGATGAGTCTTGAGTCTATGGTGTGGAGACATCGAAGCGAGAGTACAGATACTCGTTAGAAAATGAGGGTACTAAGTGTGATGACCTCGAGTAGTCATTAGAAAGTCTACCTTCTCATCAATGACTGACTCGATGCTGCAGCGGTATGTCTGGTTCTTTGACCTAAGGTGCATCGGTAGTTTATCTTGAGGGTGTTATAGTTTGACTACACCATTACTCGATCTCCTAGCCATACGGAATCCTGAGGTATATGTTGGCTATAGCATGTTCATTGTAGGAACTAGATTGCATCAAAATGGAATCTATCTACCTCGGTAGTAGAGGAGCAGCCCTATGATGATCATGAGAATCAAGTCCAGAAGCCCATGACCATGGCAGAGTGAAATAATAGAAAGAGTTTCTATTTAGATTTTCACATCGGACTTGAATCAATTGATTACATCATATGATAGAAACTAGAGTTTGACGAGTTCAACTTAACCCTAATCTGATCGAGGCTCAAGATAGAAGAACTTAATCATACAGGTAGCTGCACCAAGAGGTTCGCATTCAGCTCTGATGGGTTGCCACCATATACTGCTAGGTATCACTGATGGATTTTGGGAGCACTTAGAATGATTTAGATGATCGATCATTCTAGCTGTTCGAATCAGAAGAGTTCTGATGCATCGAAAGGAGTTTCGATGATGTCGATAATAGAGATCATGACATATCCCATTACCATATTAAACTGAACCTAACTGGGTCACACAAACAAGAATTTGAATCTGGTGATTATCAATTAAACTGATCCAGTTCAATTGATCTAAATGAGATTCTATTAGGTTCAAAAAAATCGTGCTAGTACTCAATTGAACCTAACATTCTTCTTTTACTATCATAAATAGTTATCCTGATTGAGCCAAAGAAGTTTGTGCTCGATCAGAGGCCTTCACTTGGTCTAACTAGAGCTTGTCCAAGTCAAAAATGGGTTGTCTTATTTTGTAAGACAATACCTGCCATTTTTGGTCACCTACCATTTCTCGTCCTTTGACTTTGGTCAAAAGTTGATCTTTGACTGGTCAAATATTGATCATTGACACTTTGACTTCTGTCCATGTGTCACACACTTATTGGAGGGTTGGTGGGGGCTTGTCCCTCTACTAGAACCTGGCAAGGAGGAGGGCGCATGCCACCCTTGGTGTGTGCCCAAGCAGGAGGCATCCAGGAGTCCCTATTGGATAGGGACTCCATCTCCTTATTGGATTCCATTTAGACTCCTCCTAAGAACCAACTTTGACTGGTCTTAAGTGCCATCTAAGGAGGAATTCAAGGAATTCTATTCCCACCAATCAGATTTAGATCTGATTTTATAAAGGGTTGTGATTGGTTGGGAAGAAGAGGAGTTGGATCATGCATAGTCTATAAATAAGATCCTGCGCCCAATCCAAAGAGCAATTGAAAATTCCCACACCCCAAAGCTAGTTCTCTCCTCCTCCTCCATGCCAAGCCCATCTTCTCCCTCTCCTCTCCATGCCCAAAGTAGTTTGGGATCTTGGTTGGTGCAATCTAGATGAGAGAAAGGCGACAGAAAGCTAGAAGGCTGCGCTGCTGCAAAGGACTACTGCTGATCTTCGAAAGATATTTTGAAGATCCTCCAAATTAGATCTAAATCTAATTTTTGAAGATGTGATAGAGAAGAAGAGGATCTCCAGATTTAGCTCGAGTGGATACCGATAGAGGCCAGACATTTGCATGGCTAGATCCAGAACCTTCCGCTACTTACAGGATCATCAACGGATAATAGGATTATCCTACGTCAAGATAAATTTAATTTAATTTAATTTATCTAAATTTATTTTAATTATTAAAATAATAAAAATTAGATCTAAAATATCTCAGATCTAATTTAGATTAAAGAGAAAAATTTTTAAAATATATCTCTTGATCCGATCAGATCTGAACGAATCTGGTCCGAAAAATCAGGATTTTTCCTTCAACTGGTATCAGAGCCAAGATTCTAAAGTGTTTAGATCCAATTTTAAATTTATTTTAATCAAAAAATAAGTGATCTCAGATGTCACATGAGATGTGATCAGATCTAAAATCAGAAAAATTAAAATTAAATGATTTGGATCTAAGATTAGAAAATATGCATGACTAGTTCTAAAATAGAATAGTTCTATAGAATAGTCTTGCATGTTTTCAATTTAATTTGATTAAATCATATTTTAGATATATTTATTTACTATTTTTTAATATTATAATTATTATAATAATATTTAAAAAATAGTAAATAAAAATTATTTAATTTTAACATCATATGAGATATGATTGATGCATGTCTAGATTAGTTGTAGAATAGTTCTACATAGTTGTCTAGATTAGAGTTTATTTTGATGAGATTAATTTAAATCTATTTTTTTAAATTATTATGAGATAATTTAGATCTGAAAATATGCATGATTCGATACATGAGATGTATGCAAAATATGCCATAATTAGATCTAATTTGTATATGAGATATATGATATAGATCTAAAACTATTTTATAGTATTGCATGTTCCTGATTAAGGCATTCCTTTTAGCCGTCTGATCATAAGAATGAAGAAAAATTTAAAGACCCTCTCCTTCCATCCGTGGGGTATTCTTATGATGTGTAGGAGTGCTGTGCGTTCGTCCTTAATCAGAAATCCAAAACTTACTTTCTGCAAAACCCTAGATCCTGAAATCCTAGGATTTATTGTGCATATTTTATTTATGAACCCTACTTAATTAAAAATTAAGATTATGAAATATTAATTAGGTCTAAAATTAAAAATTTTAGATCTAAGATATATTCATAATACTAGATTCGAGCTTGGATAGCTCAATTAGGTTTAAGCGGTTAATCAAATCGAATCAAGAGTTGATTAGATGGGATCAATAATGCTTAAATTGACCAGCCTAATAGGATTAAGTCTGGGTCAAGATCGAGTCACGATCAAGCAAGACCTAATTAGGCTCAGAGGTTAGAGTCTGAATTGTAGGCTAACCCAATTGGTTCTGACTCAATAATTTGGTGTCTAAGGTAAGTTTGGCACATACGACCGACTGATTTTTAATTGGAAGCTACTCGACCTGAATGCGTTCTTGTACGAGTTAATGGCATATCCCTTCTACCGGTCTCACTTACCTGGCCATATCTGTTGACATAGTTCTGATCTGAGGTGGTCAATAATCCAAGCTAACTCATGCCACTAGGTTAGTCATAATTGTTATGACTATGACAAGTCTAGTTTAATGAGACCTGAATCAATTTTTCCTAAGAAAAGATTAAGTCTGAGGTCTTCCATCATTGTAGATGTGCGGGCCCTTTCCGGGGTTGATTGTTCTCGGTTGGATACAGTGGCTCAATTGCATCGGAAAGATGCAACCATGTCTATTAAGCATTGGATGCTATGGGATGGAGGATGAGTTGGGCTTGATATTTTGGATATGGTAAGAGACTCAATTAGAAATCCAATCTGTATAAATAGTGGGTCTGACTTAACTAAGGAGTGGATCAATATTTTGGATACGGTTAGATTTAATAATTATAATTAATTAAAAATAGTAAATAAATATATCTAAATATATTTAATCAATTAAATTGAAACATGCAAGACTATTCTATAGAACTATTCTATTTTAGAACTAGTCATGCATATTTTCTAATCTTAGATCCATCATTAATTTTAATTTTTCTGATTTTAGATCTGATCACATCTCTGTGACATCTGAGATCACTTATTTTTTGATTAAAATAAATTTAAAATTGGATCTAAACACTTTAGAATTTTGCTCTGATACAGTTGAAGGAAAACCTGATTTTTCGGACCAGATTCGTTCAGATCTGATCGATCAAGAGATATATTTTTAAAAATTTTTCTTTTAATCTAATAGATCTGATATTTTAGATCTAATTTTAATTATTTTAATAATTAATAATAAATTTAGATAAATTAAATTAATATTAATTTATTTGAACGTAGGATATACCTATTATCCGTTGATGATCCTGTAAGTAGCGAAGGTTCTGGATCTAGCCATGCAATGTCTGGCCTCTATCGTATCCACTCGAGCTAATCTGGAGATCCTCTTTCTTCTCTATCACATCTCAAAAATTAGATTAGATCTAATTTGGAGGATCTTCAAAATATCTTTCGAAGATCAGCAGTGTCCTTTGCAGCAGCGCAGCCTTCTAGCTTTCTGTCGCCTTTCTCTCATCTAGATTGCACCAACAAGATCCCAAACTACTTTGGGCATGGAGAGGAGAGGGAGAAGATGGGCTTGGCATGGAGGAGGAGGAGAGAACTAGCTTTGGGGTGGGGAATTTTCAATTGTC
>QRFJ01001480.1:0-218601 GCA_006176705.1 Cocos nucifera | reverse complement strand
TAATTTAAGAATTTTATTTAAATAAATTAGCTTCCACTTTTTCTCGAATCCTATACTTCCTCTATAGAGATACAAAATCTCCATGATTAATGATTTTAGTGGTGGTGCGGTCTCACCAACTGACTCATCACCTCACCTAACAGTTATTGGTGATGGGTTAGCCAATGAATGAACAACTCTTATTCAATGATTCTCTAATCATGGTGCATCCAAACATTGGTCTCTAATTCATGAATAATATTTAAAAAATAGTAAATAAAAATTATTTAATTTTAACATCATATGAGATATGATTGATGCATGTCTAGATTAGTTGTAGAATAGTTCTACATAGTTGTCTAGATTAGAGTTTATTTTGATGAGATTAATTTAAATCTATTTTTTTAAAATTATTATGAGATAATTTAGATCTGAAAATATGCATGATTCGATACATGAGATGTATGCAAAATATGCCATAATTAGATCTAATTTGTATATGAGATATATGATATAGATCTAAAACTATTTTATAGTATTGCATGTTCCTGATTAAGGCATTCCTTTTAGCCGTCTGATCATAAGAATGAAGAAAAATTTAAAGACCCTCTCCTTCCATCCGTGGGGTATTCTTATGATGTGTAGGAGTGCTGTGCGTTCGTCCTTAATCAGAAATCCAAAACTTACTTTCTGCAAAACCCTAGATCCTGAAATCCTAGGATTTATTGTGCATATTTTATTTATGAACCCTACTTAATTAAAAATTAAGATTATGAAATATTAATTAGGTCTAAAATTAAAAATTTTAGATCTAAGATATATTCATAATACTAGATTCGAGCTTGGATAGCTCAATTAGGTTTAAGCGGTTAATCAAATCGAATCAAGAGTTGATTAGATGGGATCAATAATGCTTAAATTGACCAGCCTAATAGGATTAAGTCTGGGTCAAGATCGAGTCACGATCAAGCAAGACCTAATTAGGCTCAGAGGTTAGAGTCTGAATTGTAGGCTAACCCAATTGGTTCTGACTCAATAATTTGGTGTCTAAGGTAAGTTTGGCACATACGACCGACTGATTTTTAATTGGAAGCTACTCGACCTGAATGCGTTCTTGTACGAGTTAATGGCATATCCCTTCTACCGGTCTCACTTACCTGGCCATATCTGTTGACATAGTTCTGATCTGAGGTGGTCAATAATCCAAGCTAACTCATGCCACTAGGTTAGTCATAATTGTTATGACTATGACAAGTCTAGTTTAATGAGACCTGAATCAATTTTTCCTAAGAAAAGATTAAGTCTGAGGTCTTCCATCATTGTAGATGTGCGGGCCCTTTCCGGGGTTGATTGTTCTCGGTTGGATACAGTGGCTCAATTGCATCGGAAAGATGCAACCATGTCTATTAAGCATTGGATGCTATGGGATGGAGGATGAGTTGGGCTTGATATTTTGGATATGGTAAGAGACTCAATTAGAAATCCAATCTGTATAAATAGTGGGTCTGACTTAACTAAGGAGTGGATCAATATTTTGGATACGGTTAGATTCATGAATTAGAGACCAATGTTTGGATGCACCATGATTAGAGAATCATTGAATAAGAGTTGTTCATTCATTGGCTAACCCATCACCAATAACTGTTAGGTGAGGTGATGAGTCAGTTGGTGAGACCGCACCACCCACTAAAAATCATTAATCATGGAGATTTTTGTATCTCTATAGAGGAAGTATAAGGATCCGAGAAAATAGTGGAAGCTAATTTATTTAAAAATAAAATTCTTAAATAAATTGGTCAAGTCATAACTATAGTATCTAACTAGAATCTTTGACACTCTACAGAAAAATGTCTGCCTCCAACCTATTGGCACGTATCCTGGACACACATAGACTGACTGAACCCAATTATAAAGATTAGCTCAGGAACTATAAAATCATTTTGGATTTCGAGAAGTTAACCCATGTATTGGACCAGGACTCTCCCACCTTACCAGCCCATCCATCCACTAAATGGAGAGCGTCTCTAGAAAAATGGATAGATGAAGATAATAAGGCTAGATATTACATGTTGGGCTCGATGTCTGATGAGCTCCAGTGCCAACATGAAGATATCGAGACTGCTCACCAAATGTTGGCTCACCTGCAAGAGATGTTTGGTGAACAGAGTCACGCAGCCAAGTATCAAGTCATGAAATGACTTTTTAAGGCTATGATGCATGATGAACAGTCAGTCCAAGATCATTGTCTGATAATGATCAAGAACTTGGAAGAGCTTAAGAAGCTCGGTGTGAAGTTAGACTTGGATCTGCAGAACGATGTTATTCTGCAATTCTTGACTGATGCATATGGGCAATTCATCATGAATTATCATATGCATAAACTTCAAAATTTTTTGACTGAATTAATGAACATGCTGGTCACCGCTGAGCTTTCTATGAAAGGTTCTAAAGATTCAGTTCTTGCTATGGAACAGACTTCTTCCAAAAGAAAGTCTTCTAGAAAGAAAAAAAAGTCTGTGAAAAGGCAGAAGATGGAAAGAGCAAAGAAGAAGAAGGCAGAGCCGAAGAAGAAGGCCGATGTCAAAGAAAAATATTTTCATTGCAACAGCGACGGCCATTAGAAGCGAAACTGCTTTACTTACCTGGTCATCCTGAAGAACAAGAAGGAAGGTCCTTCTGGAGGTATGCTCGTTATTGAGTCTAACCTTATGATTTCTTCTGCATCCAGTTGGGTGCTTGACTCTGGTTCTAGTGCTCATCTGTGCACTTCCATGTAGGGTCTTGAGGATAGTAGGAGGTTGAGGGATGGAGACATGATCCTACATGTCGGTAATGGAGTAAGAGTTGCTGCAGTAGCCATCGGAACATACCCTCTTCGATTACCATCTGGTTTAGACTTAGTTTTGAAAGACTGTTATTATGTGCCTACAGCTAGCAAGAATTTGATTTCTGTTTCATGCTTAGCACAAAAAGGCTATGTGATTACCTTCTTTAAGGACCATTGTAATATTCTTTATGAAAGAAATAAAATTATAAATGGTTTTCTTATTAACGGTCTTTATCAGCTACATATTGATGTACCTATTCTAACTATCGAGGAAAATGTGAATGCCAAACGACCTAGGGATAGTCCAAATAATAGATATCTATGGCACCTGAGATTGGATCATATAGCAGAAGATAGGATTAACAAATTGAAAAAAAATAGACTATTGAGTCCGTTGACTTCTGAGTCATATCCAACTTATAAATCTTGTCTTCAAGGCAAAATGACTAAACTTCCTTTTGTAGGACATGGGAAAAGGGCCACAGATCTCCTTGCCCTAGTACATACTGATGTATGCGGCCTATTTGATGTGCCGGCTAGAGATAATTTTATGTACTTCATTATCTTTATCGATGATCTATCTAGGTATGGGTATGTGTATATTATGAGACACAAGTCTGAAGCTTTTGAAAAGTTCAAAGAATTCAGACATGAAGTAGAAAAATAAACTAAAAAATTCATTAAGATTCTTCGATCAAATCGAGGAGGTGAATGCCTTAGCCAAAAATTCCTAAACTATCTAAAAAAAAATGGCATAGTCTCTCAATGAACTCCACCAGAAATACCTCAACTCAACGGGATTTCAGAATGGAGAAATTGGACTCTATTGGATATGGTCCGATCCATGATGAGCTTCACATACCTTCCTGATTTTTTTTGGGGACATTCATTGTTAACTTCAGTTTATCTACTGAATAAGATTTCCTCTAAAACCATTCCTACCACACCATATGAGATATGGCATGGTAAGAAACCAAGTCTGAGTCATCTCAGAATTTAGGGTTGTCCGACTCATGTCAAAAGACAACAAGCGAACAAGTTAGAGTTTAGGTCCTTCAAAGCTCGATTCATAGGATATCCTAAAGAGTCATTAGGATACTATTTCTACATTTTAGAAGATCACAATGTGATTGTAAGTCGACATGCCATCTTTTTTGAAAAATAGTTTATTCAAGATAGCAGCATTGGAAAGTAGATTAAGCTTGATGAGAAAGTCTCACAAGTACAACAAGCCAAGGACCAATTGGAATCAAATCAAGTTGAGCCAATAAGAATACTTCCTCCTCCACCTCGTAGATCGGAAAGAGTTTTCCATCCTCCTAAAAGATACTTAGGTATTATTTCAGAGAAAGTAGAGAAAATGTTCCTCGTAGGTAATGGTGCTCATGGTGATGATCCCAAAACCTACAAAGAGGTAATATCAGATATCGACTCCGAGAAATGGCTAGAGGCAATGTAGTCAGAAATTGACTCGATGCACTCAAACCAAGTCTGGACCTTGGTAGATCTACCAGAAGGTATAGTACCTATTGGGTGTAAATGGATCTTCAAGAGAAAGATTGGTGCAGATAAAAATATGGAGACATTCAAGGCTAGACTAGTGGCAAAAGATTATAGTCAATGCGAAGGCATTGACTATCAGGATACCTTTTCCCTAGTGGCTATGCTAAAATCCATCCGCATATTGCTTGCCGTTGCAGCCTATTTCGATTGTGAAATATGGCCAATGGACGTAAAAACGGTGTTCTTAAATGGATATCTTGAGGAAGATATCTATATGGAATAGCCACTAGATTTCACATCCAGTGATACTGATCATAAGGTTTGCAAGCTACAAAGGTCCATATATGAACTTAAGCAAGCATCTCGGAGCTGGAATACTCGTTTCAATGATGTGATCAAAATATTTGGTTTCATAAAAAATGAAGAGAAACCGTGTGTCTTCAAAAAGATCAGTAGGAGTGCTGTTGTCTTCCTCGTATTGTACGTGGATGACATCCTCCTTATTGGAAATGATATTTCCATGTTAACGACAGCCAAAATATGGTTGTCCAAGAAATTCTCCATGAAAGGCCTAGGTGAAACATCCTTTATTCTAGGAATTAAGGTCTATAGGGATGGACCGAATAGGATGCTAGGACTTTCATAGAAGATGTACCCTAGCACACCTGAGGAAAATTCTAAGAGGGGATTAATACCCTTCAGACATGGTATTCATCTTTCCAAGAAGATGTGCCCTAGCACACCTGAGGAAATAGAACGCATGAGCAAGATCTCTTATGCTTCTGCAATAGAGAGCCTCATGTATGCCATGCTATGTACACGACCTGATATAGCCCATGCTGTGAGTGTCACAAGCAGATATCAGTCAAATTCAGGTGAACAATACTGGACTTCTGTGAAATGTATTCTTAAGTACTTAAGAAGAACTAAGGATATGATGTTGGTCTTTAGTAATGGAGAACTTCAAGTCCAGGGATACACAGACTCAAATTTTATGTCCAATATAGATGATCGAAAGTCAACATCTGGGAGTCTATTTGTGTGCAATGATGGTGCTGTCAGCTGGAAGAGTTCCAAGCAAACCATGATAGCAGATTCCACCATGGAAGCAGAATATATCACTGCATCAGAGGCTACGAAGGAAGCATTCTGGTATAAGAAGTTTGCTACAGAAATTAGAGTAATGCCATCAGATGCCATTCCTCTATACTGCGACAACAATGGCACCATAGTCCTTGCAAAGGAGCCAAGGTCTCACCAAAAATTCAAGCACATTGAGCGGCAATACCACCTCATTCGTGATTAACTCGAGAAGGGTAACGTCGAGGTCAAGAGAGTCGATTTCGCAGATAATGTGGCAGACCTACTTACAAAGCCATTGGGCCAGCAGAAGATCGAAGCCCACTTTGAGAAGATGAGACTTAGAGTTGTAGCCAATTGACTTTAGGATAAGTGGAAGATTATTAGATATATGTGCCCTAGAAGCCAGAATTGGCTGATACTTGTAATATACTTCTAGGGGCAAAATTATAATTTTAACTATAATCAATAAAATAGGTTATTTTCTATCACATATGTGTATTTAGTGTCTGTGATACATCCTTTGAGTTAATAGTAATGATAATTCATATTTTCAAGAGTTGAAAATTTAAGACATGAATAATCATTATTAACTCATAAAATGCTTTCGACCATAGGATCATCACGAGGATGGTGATTGATTCGGAAGGTTGGTGTACAATCGCTTCTCTTTAGTAGATGAGTCTTGAGTTTATGGTGTGGAGATAATGGAGTGAGAGTACAGGTACTCATTAGAGAATGAGAGCACTGAGCGTAACCATCTCGAGTAGTCATTAGGAAGTCTACCTTCTTGTCAATGACTGACTCGATGCTGTAATGGTGTGTCTGGTTCTTTGATCTGAGGTGCATCGGTAGTTCACCTTTAGGGTGTTATAGTTTGACTACACCATTACTCGATCTTCTAGCCATACGGAATCCTGAGGTGTATGTTGGCTATAGCATGTTCATTGTAGGAACTGGATTGCATCAAGATGGAATCTATCTATCTCGGTGGTAGAGGAGCAGCCCTATGATGATCATGAGAATCAAGTCCAGAAGCCCATGGCCATGGTAGAGTGAAATAATAGAAAGAGTTTCTATTTAGATTTTTACATCGGACTTGAATCAATTGATTACATCATATGATAGAAACTAAGGTTTGACGAGTTCACCTTAACCCTAATCTGATCGAAGCTCAAGATAGAAGAACTTAATCACACAGGTAGCTGTATCAAGAGGTTCGCATTCAGCTCTGATGGGTTGCCACCATATACTGCTAGGTGTCACTGATGGATTTTAGAAGCAATTAGAATAATTTAGATGATCGATCATTTTAGCTGTTCGAATCAGAAGAGTTTTGATCCATCGAAAGGAGTTTCGATGATGTCAATGATAGAGATCATGACATATCTCATTACCATACAGAATTGAACCTAACTGGATCACACAAACAAGGGTTTGAATCTGGTGATCATCAATTGAACTGATCCAGTTCAATTGATCTAAATGAGATTCAATTAGGTTCAAGAAAATCGTGCTAGCACTCGATTGAACCTAACGTTCTTCTTTTACTATCATAAATAGTTATCCTAATTGATCCAAAGGAGTTTATGCTCGATCAGAGGCCTTCATTTGGTCTGACTGAAGCTTGTCTAAGTTAGAAAAGGGTTGTCTTATTTTGTAAGACAATACCTGCCATTTTTGGTCACCTGCCATTTATCGTCCTTTGACTTTGGTCAAAAGTTGACCTTTGACTGGTCAAATGGTCACCATTGACACTTTGACTTCTGTCCACATGTCATTCACCAATTAGGGGCTGGTGGAGGCTTGTCCCTCTATTAGAACCTGGCAAGGAGGAGGGCGCACGCCACCCTTGGTGTGTGCCCAAGCAGGAGGCGCTCAGGAGCCCTGTTGGATAGGGACTCCATCTACTTATTGGATTCCGTTTAAACTCCTCCTAAGAACCAACTTTGACTGATCTTAGAAGCCATCTAAGAAGGAATCCAAGGGACTCTATTCTCACCAATCAGATTTAGATCTGATTTCACAAAGGATTATGATTGATTGGGAAGAAGAGGAGTTGGATCATGCATAGTCTATAAATAAGACCTTGCGCCCAACCCAAAGAGCAATTGAAAATTCCCACACCCCAAGGCTAGTTCTCTCCTCCTCCTCTATGCCAAGCCCATCTTCTCCTTCTCCTCTCCATGCCCAAAGTTGTTTGGGATCTTGGTTGGTGCAATTCAGATGCGAGAAAGATGACAGAAAGCTAGAAGGCTGCGCTGCTGCAAAGGACTACTGCTGATCTTCGAAAGGTGTTTTGAAGATCCTTCAAATCAGATCTAGATCTAATTTTTGGAGACATGATAGAGAAGAAGAGGATCTCCAAATCTAGCCCGAGTAGATATCGATAGAGATCAAGCACTTACGTTGCTAGATCTAGAACCTTCCGCTACTTACAGGATCATCAATGGGTAATAGGATTATCCTACATCAAGATAAATTAAATTTGATTTAATTTATCTAAATTTATTTTAATTATTAAAATAATAAGAATCAGATCTGAAATATTTTAGATCTGATCTGGATTAAAGAGAAAAATTTTTGAAATATATCTTTTGATCCGATCAGATCTGAACAAATCTGGTCTGGAAAATCAGGATTTTTTCTTCAAAAATAGAAATCAAATTCCTGCTTGCTGTAGGCACATAATAACAATCTTTTAATGCTAAGTCTAAACCAGATGGTAGTCGAAGAGGGTATATTCTTATGGCCATAGCAGCAACTCTTGCTCCATTTTCGACGCGTAGGATCATCTCACCATCCCTCAACCTTCTGCTATCCTCAAGACCCTGCATGAAAGTGCACAAATGAACACTAGAACCAGAGTCAAGCACCCAACTGGATGCAGAAGAAATCGTAAGGTTAGACTCAATAATGAGCATACCTCCAGAAGGACCTGCCTCCTTCTTATTCTTCAAGATGGTCAGGTAAGTAGGATAGTTTCACTTCTAGTGGTCGTCAGTATTGCACTGAAAATATTTTTCTTTGTCAGTGATCTTTTTCTTCAGCTCTGCCTTTTTCTTCTTTCCTCCTTCCATCTTTTTTCTTTTCATAGACTTCTTCTTTTTTCAAAAGACTTTCTCTTAGAAGAAGTCCATTCCATAGCAAGCACTGAGCCTTTAGAATCTTTCATAGAAAGCTCAGCAGTAACCAGCATATTCATAAGCTCGACCAGAGAATTTTGAAGTTTATGCATATGGTAGTTCATGATGAACTGCCCATATGCATCAGTCAAGGATTGCAGAATTATATCATTCTATAGATCTAGGTCCAACTTCACACCGAGCTTCTCAATCTCTTTCAAATCCTTGATCATCATCAGACAATGATCTTGGACTGACTGTCCATCATGCATTTTAATCTTGAACAGTCATTTAATGACTTGATACTTGGCTGTGTGACTCTATTCACTAAACATCTCTTGTAGGTGAGCCAATATTTGGCAGACAGTTCTGATATCTTCATATTGGTACTGAAGCTCATCAGACATCGAGCCCAACATTTAATATCTGGCTTTGTTATCTTCGTCTATCTAGTTGTCAAAAGATGCTCTCTGTTCAGCGGATGGATGAGCTGGTAAGGTGGGGAGGTCTTAGTCCAATACATGAGTTAACTTCTCAAAATCCAAAATGATTTTAACATTTTGGAGCCAATCCTTATAATTGGGTCCGATCAGTCTATGGGTGTTCAGGATACGTGCTAGTGGGTTGGACGCAGACATTTTTCTGTAGAGAATCAAAGTTTCTAGTTAGATATTATAATTAAGATTTGACCAATTTATTTAGAAATTTTATTTTTAAATAAATTAGCTCTCACTATTTTCTCAGATCCCTACACTCTCTCTATAGAGATGCGAAAATCTCTATGATTAATGATTTCTGGTGGGTGGTGCGGTTCTACCAATTGACTCATCACCTCACCTAATAGTTATTGATGATGGATTAGCCAATGGGTGAACAACTCTTGTTCAATAATTTTCTAATCATGGTGCATCCAAACTTGGTCTCTAATTCGTGAATCTCACCGTATCCAAAATATTGATCCACTCCTTAGTTAAGTCAGACCCACCATTTGCATAGATTGGATTCTTAATTAAATCTCTCACCGTATCCGAAATATTGAGCCCAATCCATCCTCCAGCTTGTAGCATCCAATGCCTAATAGACATGGTTGCATCTTTTTGGTGTAACTAAATCACTGTAACCAGTCGAGAACAATCAATCTCGGAAAGGGTCTGCACATCTACAATGATGGAAGATCTTAGACTTAATCTTTTCTTAGAAAGATTTGATTTAGATCTCATTAAACTAGACTTGATATAGTTATAACAATTATGACTAATCTAGTGGTATGGGTTAGCTCAGATTATTGGCCACCTCAGATCAGGACTGAGCCAACAAATATGGCCAGATAAGTAAGACTGGTGGAAGGGATATGCCATTAACTCGACAAGAATGCATTCGAGTTGAATAGCTCCCAATTAAAAACCAGTCGGTCGTATCTACCAAACTTACCTTAGACACCAAATTATTGAGCCAGAACCAATCGGATTAGCCTACAACTCAGACTCTAACTACTGAGTTTAATTAGGTCTTAGCTTGATCGATCACTCATGTGTTTCAATCTTGACCCAGACTTAATCCTTTTAGGTTGGTCAATTTGAGTACTCTTGGTTCCATCAACCACTCTTGATTCGGTTTGATCAACCGCTTAGACCTAATTGAGCTATCCCACCCAAACTCAATTTTATGAATATATCTTAAATCTAAAAATTTTTAATTTTTAGATTTAACATATTTCATAATCTTAATTCTCAATTAAGTTTAGGGTTTACAAATAAAATATGTAAATAAAATCCTAGAATTTCAGGATCTAGGATTTTACAGAAAATAAGTTTTTGGATTTCTGATTAAGGACGAACATGCAGCACCCCTATACATCATAAGAACACCCCATCGAATGGGAGGAGAGGGTATTTAAATCCTACTTTATTCTTATGATCGAATGGCCAAGGGGAACGTCTTAATCAGAAATATAAAAACTACAAAACTAATTAGATCTACATCATATATCTCATATATAAAATTGATCTAACTATAAACATGTTTTACATACATCTCATGTATCATATCATGCATATTTTTTAGATCTAAATTATCTCATAATCATCTAAAAAATTAAATTTAAATTGATCTTATCAAAATAAATTCTATGCTAGACAATTATATAGAACCATTTTACAACTAGTCTAAACATGCATTCATCATATCTTATATGAAAAAAAATTAAATAACTTTATTTTCTATTTTTTAGATCTTATTATAATATTTATAATATTAAAAAATAGTAAATAAATTGATCTAAAAATTATAACTTAATCAAATTAAATTATGATCATGCAAGACTATATATAGAACTATTCTATTCTATAACTAGTCATGCATCTTGTAGAACTTAGATCTAAATTATTTAATTTTTAATTTTTTCTAATTTTAGATCTAATCATATCTTATGTGACATCTAAAATCACCTAATTATTAGATTAAAATTAAATTAAAATTATATCTAAATTATTTATATGAACCTGGTTCTGATACCAGTTGAAAGAAAAAACCTATTTCCCGGGTCAGGTTCGTTCAAATCTGATTTGACCAAGAAAAATATTTTAAATTTTTTTTAGATCTAAATCAAATTTAATACTTTTTAGATCTAATTTGATAGATCTAATAAAATAAAATAAATTAGATTTAATTTGTACCTTATACTTGGGTAATCTTATTATCCTATGATGATCCTACTGATTACCTGAGATTCTGGATGTAGCCATGCAATCGTCTGACCTCTACCGATATCCACTCAGGTAGGATTTAGATATCTTCCTTTTCTCAATCTTTTCTCCAAAGATCAGATCTGGATCTGATCTTGAAGGTCTTCAAAATAACTTTTGAAGATCCGATATCGTCTCTTGCAGCAGTGCTGCCTTCTTTCTTTCTTGTCGCCTTTCTCTTACCTGGATCGCACCAAACTGAAGCCCAAAGCCCCTTGGATGTGGAGAGGAGAAAAAGGATGAGAGGTAGGCATGGAGGAGAGAGGGAGATGGCTATGTGGCATGGACAAGGGGAGAACCTCTCTAAACCTAGGCGCAAACAGGATTTATATAGACCTTGCTATGCCATGCAGTGCCGCATCATCCTGACCAATCACATCTCTTCGTGCAATCAAATCTAAATTTGATTGATGGGATGACATCACCTAATCCAATCAGATGGGAGCCCCTCTCCAACATCCATAGGTGGCACCAAGACTGGTCAAAGTAGAGTCTTAGGCGCCACCTAAGTTTATTCCACGAAGCAACCTGGAGTCCCATCTGTATGGGACTCCAGGCATCATTATCCTTAGGCGCACACCTTCGTAGGCGTGCACCCCCTCTTTTTCTCTTTTTAGTAGGAGGACAAACCCTCATTTGCTCTTCTATGGGTGCATGACACATGGACAGATGTTTAAGTATCAAAGGTCAACGTTTGATCCAAAGTCAAAAGATAAGAATTAGCAAGTGATGAAAAATGATAGGTATTATCTCAAATTTATCTCATAAATTAAAATAATCTTTTTCTGACCTAGACAAGCTCCAGTCAAATCAAGCAAAGGTACTTGAGTGAGCCCAAATATATTTGGCTCAATCGAGACAACATTTAATGATTGTTAAAGGAGAATTTTAGGCTCAATCGTATGCTAGCATGATTTTCTTGAATCTAATTAAATCTAATTCAAAATCAATTGAACTAGATTAGTCCAATTGATGATATTCAAATCTAAACCCTTATTTGTGTAATCCAGTTAGATTTAGTTCTATATGGTAATGAGATATGTCACGATCTCTATCATTGACATCATCGAAATACCTTCCAATGGATCAGAACTTTTTTGATTTAGACAACTAGAATTATCGATCATCCAAATCATTCTAATTGCTCCCAAAATCCATCAGTGACACCTAGCAGTATATGGTGGCAATCCATCAGAACTAAAAACAAATCTCTCGGTGCAGTTACATGTGTGATTAAGTTCTTCTATCTTGAGCTCCGATCGGTTTAGGGTTAAGGTGAACTCGTCAAACCCTAATTTCCATCATATGAATTAATTATTCGATTCAAGTCCGATGTGAAAATCTTAATAGAAACTCTTTCTATCATTTCACTTTGCCATGGCCATGGACTTATGGACTTGATTCTTATGATCATCATAGGGCTGCTCCTCATCTACCGAGGTAGATAGATTCTCTCTTGGTACAATCTAATTCCTACAATGAACATGCTATAGCCAACATACACCTCAAAGTTTCGAATGTTTAAGAGACCGAGTCATGGTATAGTCAAACTAAAACACCCTTAAGGTGAACTGTTGATGCACCTCAGGTCAAAGAATCAGATACACTACTACAGCTTCAAACTAGTCATCAATGAGAAGGTAGACTTCCTAATGACTGCTCGAGGTGGTCATGCTTAATACCCTCATTTTCTAATGAGTACCTATACTCTCGCTCCGGTGTCTCTAAACCATAGACTCAAGACTCATCTATAATAAAGAAGCAATTGTACACCAACCTTTCGGATCAATTACCATCCTCATGATGATCCTATGGTCAGGAGCATTTTATAAGTTAATAATAAAAACTCATGTCTTAAATTTTCAACTCTTGAAAATAAGAATTATCATTGCCATTAACTCAAGGAATGTATCACAGACACTAAATACACATTATGATAGAAAATAATCTATTTTATTATTTATAGTTAAAATTATAATTTTTTCTTTAGAAGTGTGTAACAAGTGTCAGTCAATTCTGATTTCTAGGACACACATATTTAATAGGTAGTATAAGAATTGATTTTCTGCACCAATCGATGTGACCATCTAGTAATGGTATCCAACGTTCGGATAGGTCGAATAGTCGTAATGCAACATCGATGAACCTACGATATTTGATTACTGTATAATTCATCCCCTTAATCTCAATGCTTAAAGGATGATCTAGGATTTACTATCAATTAAAAAAATATCCATAGTATATTTCAAAATTCAGTGTCCATCGAATGGACCATCCTGACCGAGGGTTTTCTAAATTAAAATATAGTGATGCATTTGCTCTTACACTTGGAGGGGTCAATCCCATCTTGATTCACACACCGACTTCACAAGTACTTGACAGAACCCAGTAGACTTTCATCACTGAATTAGAAATTTAGGTAGTTCGATATCTAAGTACAGTGAGTTGCTTGCAAGTCACCATGGTGATCTTAGATCTAAGAGATACTTATATCCATATCCTTCGCAAGCAACTCTTGACAGTAGAGAGCTCTGTAGTTGGATCATGTTCAGTGAAATGTATCCCTATACTTCACCTGCATGCCATACCAATACAACATACTCTTTGGTTAAAGGATAACCGATATATATGGTACACAAAGACCTACACTCGATACATTATCATCCTAAGTAACAATGTATCATTTGATCCCGAATAGATTTAAGGAATAAATAATAAATCCTCCTTTATCAAGTCTAAATAGTCCTAAGAACTTCATCGTAGAAGAGTTCATTATAGAAAGATGTACAAAAGTGATGAATTGCCAGAATTAAAATTTTATTTAATTTATAATTCAAGTATATTTTACAATTAGCTCAACCATCTACAGCCTAGACAATTGGCTTTAGGATACATTTTCCAACAATCTCTAATTTGATTAGAAATTAAATTAGATTTAAATCTAATTTAATTGGTTCTTAATTGGATTAAGACCTATTTTAATTGGGTTCAATTATTTATGGTTTAATTTGGTTTGAGAAACCATATTTGACCAAGCCAAAATTGGAATCCTAGTAAGACTAAGATTCCTCTTCTTGGGCCACCTATATCCCACGCCCACCCCACGCCCCTTCTCTTGGTTTTGTGCATGGAGTCCCCTCTCCCCAGGTCTTCTCACGCATGCCCCTCTCTCCCTCTCTTTCCTATATGAAATTTAGTTGTGGACCAAGTCAATGGAAGGCAAGTTGTTTTGGATTTGAATTCTATATCATAGAATCCTAATAAACCCAAACTTCTTCCCTTTTGTGCCGCCCACACTCTGATATTTTCTCTAGGATTTCTAGTGGAATAGAGGAGGTTTTGTGCACCATTTATAGCTGGTCCATGCCTAGATTAGAGGGGGCACCCAAGTGTTGGGCACCCCATAAGTTGCCTAAATTGGACATACATTGTCTAGGTATTTGATCTAGACAAGGACTCCTCCATATCCCTCTATTTAAGAAGAATTTTGGCCTAATTTATTCGATTATTCCAGACATTAGAGAGAGGGTTTTGGGTATGGTGAACCTAGGAAAAAAACTTTTTGGGCATGGGAATTGTAAAGACACCAATCAAGGTGTCTAGGTGAGAGAGCAAAGAAGAAGAAGAGGGTCTTCTTCTAGGATTATTTTCTTCTCCCCTTTTCCTCCTTCTTAGAGAATTTTTTTGAGAGGTATCTTAGGTTAAAGATCTCTTTCCTTCCTTCTAAAAAATTGGAGAGTCCAAATCTTGAAGAAGAAAGATCTGGATCGACCGTCGAAAAAGGATCAGTATAATACTAGCATACCATGCTGATTTTCGAGCATCAAACTTCTGATCAATGTCGTGGGCTCATGTGGACAACCTTTAGAGGTCAGATGTGTGTGTGGCTTGGAGCAACATCCTTAAACCCAGATCAGCGAGTTAGAAAGTCTAACTTGCAAAGATAATAAAGATCTGATCTCCTGTTACATACTTGTATTAGATCTAGTGTAGATCTATGTTGATATGATCAACATATTCTCTTCTGATGGTTTTTTAATTTTTAATTTAATTACATGCTATAATCATGTAATAGGATCCTAGATCTAGGTTTTTTTTAGTATTTTATAAATTAATTTGATTAATTCCTATCTTTCGCTGCTTAGATTAGAAAAGTTTCAAGATCTAACCCTAAAATCATAGATCTGGTTCCTTCATCATGTACAATACATGATCGGTGACTAACTCCCCATCCCTCATTCGAGCGTTGAAAATGGCATAGCTAGTCTTATGACTCTCAACATTATCAAGGAGTCGTTCAACATTTGAAGCAGCTCCTGTGGCTGGACGTTTTTGAACCTGCGGTTGAACTCATTATTCATTACCGTCGGCATAATGCACCGAATGGTGGTACAGTCTTTGAGCCACTTTTGATAAGTATCTCAGAGCATATCTCTAGAGTTCAGAGCTAGCTCCTCGGGTGCTAGATCTATCAAAATATATAGAATTCATTCATGCTCTAGGATGATTTTCAACTTTCGATACTAGTTATCGAAGTTGGTGTTGCCCAATAAGACAATCCAAGAGGAAGGATGAATTAGATTTTTTAAAATTTAAATAAGTAGTGTGGTATTTTCAAAAACTAGTGAAATGATGGAGTATATTTTAGTTCTATGTAACTAAGTATGAAGAAATGTAGAAATATAAATGCAATGAAATGAAGAAAATAAAGCAATCACAAACACAAGAAAATTTATAGTGGTTCGGTGCCCTTTGCACCTACGTCCACTCCCCAAGAACCACTTAAAAATTTTACTATAATCTCTCTAAATTGAACAGTAAAAATGAATAAAAAGCTCCTTTGATGAGCAAGAAGGTCGATGAAGCTTTTGGAATCTTCTTTGTTGAAGGCTTTTAAGCTTTTGAGCTTGTCTTCTTGCTGAATGGAATCTCTTGATTTGATATTTTTTGAAGATGGGAGTGGAATGCTCTCTTTTAAATGCTTTTTGGACTCTCTCTTCACTTTTGATTCCTCTCAATAATTGAATAGTCATATCACTTTCTTCAGGTATTTTTTACCTTATTCTCTATGTTTGGTAGGCTGGAGAAGGCCATTTGACCATTAGAGAAGTAAAAATAGCCATTTAAACTATTTCTGCATAGTTCTGAGCATTCTACAGAAACTAGTCATTAGGCTCGAGTCGACTCGAGGTCTTTTACTCTACTCGTTCCTCTGCTTGAGACCTTTTACTCTGCTCGTTCTTCCGCTCAAGATATTTTATCCTGCTCATTCCTCTAGTTGAGATCTTTTACTCTGCTCATTCCTCCACTCGAGAGTTTTGGCATGAAATCAAACTCTGTATTTTACTGAGACCTCAGCTCATGGACCTCGAGTTGACTCGAGCCTCCGCTCGAGACCATTTCAACTTTTGTCCTGAAAATCATGTCCTCTATATTTTTTCTGCGACTTCGACTCGTGAACCTCGAGTCGACTCAAGCCTCTGCTCGAGATCTTTTAAACTTCATCCTAAAAATTCTATTCTTTGTATTTTCCTACGACTTCAACTCGAAAATCTTGAGTTGACTCGAGCCTCTGCTCGAGACTGTGTCATTTGAAACTTCTGCATGCCAGTTTTGTATTAGCTCGAGCTGAATAACGAGCTGAATAAAGAGTCGACTCGAGGGCTTTTTATGCTGAAAAATTATAACTTATCCAAATAATTTTTTCTTTAATTTTAGTTTTGAGATGCCTATTTTAAGCCTTGTTTTAGGTGCTATTCATACCTCAAAAGCCTTCAATATTTCCTCAATGATCCTTAAATGCAGTTTTTAGAGATTTTTCATTTGATACTCTATAATTCATCTTGAAACATGATCTCAACCAATTTGTTAGTCAAAACAATATACTCAAATATTTTGTTCATCATCAAAATCAATCCTTGGGATTAACAATCTCTTCCTTTTTGATGATGACAAAACTTTGAGTATACAAGCAAGAGATATACAATGACATGAATGCATTTGGGGACATCTTCAATATGCTAAAAATTAATCCCTTTACATAGTTTCATATTTAGCTCCCCCTCAAGTTTTGCTCATATTTTTAATATATTTTATCATTTTGGAGTTAAATTTTTAGTTTGTGCTTATTTGAGCGATAATCTTTAAATATTTATTTTTTATATGTAATAAGCATGAATTCTCTTCATTGAGCAGTCATATGCCAAGCTTACATTTGGTATATAGAGTATGTATCATTGCATAATTTATATAATTAATTACACTTTGTTTAAAGTTCTATTAGCATGAGTACTAATTGACATACACTTTATATAATTAAAATGCTTAGCACAATACAACAAGATTAATATATGCTCATGTACATCTTATATTTTACAATTTATCCAAAAAAGAAAAACTGGTAAAACAAGCTAAAAATTCTAGATTTCACAAGTTAAAAATTCTGAATTTAAATATTGAATGTGTGTATGCTCATATATACATATCTTACTTACCTTTTTTGTCATCATCCTAAAAGATAGCCATTGCATGAGAACATATCAAGAGATTTATTCAGTGAAGGAGTAAGTAGCCATATAAATGTATTTTTCATTGTATTCATAAAATGAGTGTATTCTCAACACACAAAGATACAATGAAACACTAAGTTTAAGACAAGACTAAGTTAAACCATTACATTATATGAGTATCCAAGAAGCACCTAATATAGAATGACATACAAACATATACTCCTCAAGAAGTACCTAACATAGATCTAAGGACAACAAATAATGAGACATCAGCTCCCTATGAGGCTACTCATCATCAGAAGGGATCTCTAATATCTTGGATGAGGCTCGTGAGGTGGAAGGTCTGGCTCTCCTGCTTCTAGTCTTAGTAGATGGCCCTGCTATCTATGAGAGAGTAGGTCCGACATAAGTATAGACCCTCAGTGGTGGTCTACTCTCACTTATGGATATCTGAGTAGACTGACCAGGTGACATAGGTGGAGTCGGAGGATGAGGCATCGCTGCTCTAGCCGCTGCATCGACTGCTGCTGTTGCTGGTATTCCACTTGGAGCAAGTCTCTCGATCTTTCCTATCAGACTGTCCATAGCTCTAAGCACTGAGATGATGCCCTGCTACTGTACCTATCCTATCCCAGTAATGGCTGCCATCATCTCTATCTCTCCAGACTCGACTCTCCCCCCTCAGCTGAGTAAGCTCCTCAATAATACTGGAGTGATTAGTGAGTGTGATATGTGGGTGCTCCCTCTGCTTTAAAATGATGAGCCTTTGAGATATAGATCTCATCTCTATCTGCATACCCTCCACCCTCTTAGATAAATCCTGTATGTCTCTACTAACTCTAATAGAAATCATATATGCCAGTCTCTCCAAGGATGCAGAGTCAGTTGATGGTGGTTGAGAGAATCTGTCTATGGATGGAGCTCAAGGAGTCATAGACATACTAGGATCAGGTGCATCTCTGGGTGCAATAGGGATAGAGGGCTCTCCTATCTCTACTACTCTAGACACTCTCCTTTCTTGATCAGAAACGTTCTTTACCCATCTTTCTTTCTCCATATGATACTGCATTCTGGTCAAAGCTCTCATATCATATACATCAAAGTGAGACTGCTTCTTACTACCTTCATTCTCCAGTGATACTCTTGCTGTTTTAAAGATCTCGGTCAGGGCCATGCCATAGGGCAAATACACTTTATTTTTAGATGCTACCTCTCTCATCTGATACATCATAATTCCTGGCAAATTTATTTGAGTTCCTTAAACCATCAGATACATCATACACAGCTCTCTTTCAAACACAAAGTCATGCCTTCCTAACTTAGGAATGAAAATCCCGCCAATTATATGATGTAAAATCCTCATCTCCATAGATAAGGTGGGTGCTAGGACATCTCCTACAATGTGATTCCTATCCATAATCAACCTCAATCTTCTCTTCTTGTCAAATAATTTATTAGGTTCAAAATCTTCTTTAGTGATTCCAAAAATCTAAGTCAAACTATCTTCAGAAACCTCTATTTGAACTCCTTTTACAGTTGATACAACTCCATATGCATCTCTTTTAAAATTTTCATAAAATTCCCTAACTAGCTTAGGGTACATAGAGATGTTCATTGTATAGAAATTTTTCTACCCCATCCTATCAATCCAAAGTCTAATAGAAAAATTATAACTCTCAAAGAACTCAAAATCAATTCTCTTTTCCATTGCAATAGCTCTAATGGCCATCCTACCAATAGGTGAAGATGGTGGAGGGGGTGAACTCGGTATACCTTGATCTTATTGAAGTTCTTCCTAAACAGGTTTCTCGGAGGGTTGAGAAACCTCAATAGGTTGGGATGCTCCCCATTTCATTCAGGCTTTTCTTCTCCTCTCTCATTCTTCGGCTCCATAGGTGTTATAAATCTTCTGCACTCGTCGCCTTTCTCCAACCATTTTGATCCAAATTCAGATCCTAACTTTATGAATCTAAGAAAGTAGTTGGTAAGGAGGCAAGCAGACACTATTGGATTGAGTTTGGAGGGAAGAGCAGCCCTCTTCTCGTCAAAATGAAGGATCCCTAGGGCATCGCGAACAGTCATGGGTCCATTTTAATGCCTGTGGCCCTCGATCCTCGAGTCGACTCATGGTTTTGAACTAGTTTGCTTGAGTCGACTCAAGCAATAGTTCTAAAACTTCTAATGTTTCAGTGGAAATTTGGCATCCAAGCAATGTCTAGTTATTTTTCTAGATATTGATTATATACATAAAATTTGGTTCTTTTGGATTTAATTTGATTTACCTTAAATTATGAAAAATAAAATTTAATCAGGTTGATAGCAAAGTTCTAAGCCTCTTCTAATTATTCTAAATCATTCTTCACTAAGAAATTTTGTGAATATGTCAGCTAATTATTTATCAGTATAAATAAATTCGAGCATCATATCATTATTTTGTACATGATCTCTTATGAAGTGATGTCTTATTTCAATTTATTTGGATCTTGAGTGTTGAATTACATTCTTGGTTAAATTGATTATACTTGTATTATCACATCTTATGGATATCTTATTAAGTTTGAATTCAAAATTTTCTAATTATTGTTTGATCTAAATAATTTATGCATAACAACTCCCAGCAGTAATATATTCAAACTCAGCAGTAGATAAAGCTACCGAGTTTTGTTTCTTACTAAATCAAGAAATTAAATTTACTCCTATGAATTGACATGTGCCACTAGTGCTTTTTCTATCAAGTTTACAACCAGCAAAATCAACATCAAAATATTCAATTAATTCAAATTGAGATGATCTATCATACCATAATTCTATATTAAGTGTTCCAGATAAGTATTTAAAATTTTTTTCAATAGCAAGCAAATGTGATTCTCTAGGGTCTGATTGATGCCTAGCATACATGCAAACACTAAATACTATATTTGATTTACTTGCAATAAGATAAAAGAGTGAGCCAATCATACCTCTATACAATTTTGTGTCTACTTTCTTATCCTTCTTATCTTTGTTAAGTTTATATGATATACTCATTGGTGTGCCAATTGGTCTTGAGTTCTTCATTCCAAACTTTTTAGTATTTTCTTAGTATATTTTATTTGGTTGATGGAGATTCCTTCTTCATTTTGCTTGATTTAAAGTTCAAGAAAGAAGTTTAAGTCTTCCATCATGCTCATCTAGAACTCATCCTATATTAGCTTGGTAAATTCTTGACAAAGAAATTCATTAGTAGCACCAAAGATAATATTATCCATATAGATTTACACAACCAATAGATTGTTATCTTTTCTTTTTAAGAATAAGATTTTATCTATATTTTTTCTAGTAAATTCATTATCTAATAAGAATTTACTTAATCTTTCATACCATGCATGTGGGGCTTGTTTTAGTTCATATAAAACTTTATGTAATTTAAACACATGATTTGGAAATGTGTGATTTTTAAATTTATGTGGTTGTTCAACATACACTTTCTTGGCTATATAACTATTAAGAAATGCACTCTTTATATCCATTTGATATAATTTGAAATTCATGAAATATGAAAATATAAGCAATAGTCTAATTGCTTCTAATCTAGCTACTAGGACAAAAGTTTCATCAAAATCAATGCTTTCTTGCTGATTATATTTTTTTGCCACTAATCTATTTATTTTTTATGATAGTACCATGTTCATCTAATTTATTTCTATATACCTATTTAGTTTTAATTATTGGATGGTCATATGGTCTATCAACTAGGATCCAAATCTTATTTCTTTCAAATTGATTTAATTCCTCTTATATGGCATCTATCCAACATGGGTCATTTTCAGCTTCTTCTATTGATTTAGATTTAATTTGTGAGATAAAAGCTAGGTAATTATTTATTTTTCTAAGATAAGATCGTGCTTTTACTTCTTATGATGGATCATCGATTATTAGATCTTTCGGATGTCCATGTGCATACTTTCATTCTTTTGGTAACTCCTCTCTTAGGTTATGAGAAGGTTCTTCATTCTTTTCTTCTTCATTATTTTGAGATGGTACATCTTTTAGTATGATATTATCTATCTTATCATTTAAATCACTTACATTTTCATCTAGGATATTTTCTTTTCTAGACATTTTGTCACTATATTCATCAAAGATAACATGAATTGATTCTTCAACAACGAGAGTTCTCTTGTTGAAGACTCTATATGCCTTGCTTGATGGAGAATATTCTAAGAAGATACCCTAATTTGACTTGGCATTGAATTTTTCTAAGTTATCTTTTTCATTATTAAGTATGAAATACTTACATCCAAAAACATGAAAATAGTTGATATTTAGTTTTCTATCTTTTCAAAGCTCATATGAATTTTTTTTTAAAATAGATCTTATTAAAATATGATTTAATGTATAGCATGCAGTATTTATTGCCTTAGTCCAAAATTATCTAGATAAATTACTTTCACACAACATAATTCATGCCATTTCTTCCAATGTGCAATTTTTTCTTTCTACTACTCCATTTTGCTACGAAGTTCTAGGTACAAAAAAATTATGGTCAATTCTCTTGTCATTGCAAAAGTTTTCAAAGTATTGGTTTTCGAATTCGATGCCATGATCACTACATATACATACAATTGATGTGTTCTTTTCATTTAAGACTTTTCGATAAAATTTAGAAAATGCATTGAAGGCTTCATCCTTTCGTGCTAAAAATATTATCCATGTGAATCTTGAAAAATCATCTACAATTACTAAACCATACTTTTTACCTCTTAGACTAGTAGTCCTTGTAGGTCCAAATAAATTCATGTGTAGCAATTCTAAAGGTCTAGAGGTTGAAATTATGCCTTTTGATTTGAAAGAGTTTCTAGTTTGTTTTCCAAATTGACATGCATCATAAATTCGATTCTTTTCAAAATTATTTATTGCCTCAGCCCAAAATTATCTAGATAAATTACTTTCACACAATATAATTCGTGCCATTTCTTCCAATGTGCAATTTTTTCTTTCTACTACTCCATTTTGCTACGAAGTTCTAGGTACAGAAAAATTATGGTCAATTCTCTTTTCATTGCAAAAGTTTTCAAAGTATTGGTTTTCGAATTCGATGCCATGATCACTACATATACATACAATTGATGTGTTCTTTTCATTTAAGACTTTTCGATAAAATTTAGAAAATGCATTGAAGGCTTCATCCTTTCGTGCTAAAAATATTATCCATGTGAATCTTGAAAAATCATCTATAATTACTAAACCATACTTTTTACCTCTTAGACTAGTAGTCCTTGTAGGTCCAAATAAATTCATGTGTAGCAATTCTAAAGGTTTAGAGGTTGAAATTATGCCTTTTGATTTGAAAGAGTTTCTAGTTTGTTTTCCAAATTGACATGCATCATAAATTCGATTCTTTTCAAAATTTAATTTTGGTAATCCTCTTACAAGATTCTTCTTAATTAATTTTGAGAGTAAATTCATACTAGCATGACCTAATCTATGATACCACAATCAACTAGTTTCATTAACTTTGGCATCCATTGCCACAAGACATTGACCATTTTTTATATATAGATCATCAAGATCCACCATGTCTATATTGTTGTGTCTATGTCCTATGAACATGATACCATTGTCATTGGGACTAGAAACAATACATAATAAAGATTCAAATGTGACCTTAAATCCTTTATCACAAAATTAGCTAATACAAAGTAAATTATGTTTTAATTCATCAACTAATAATATATTTTGGATAGATGTAGAAGGAGTAATACGAATGTTACCGATGCCAATGACGTGCCCCTTTTATTTATCACCAAATGTAACCACTTCTCCTTCTTTATGCTCAAAAGTGATAAATTAAAAATTATCATCCATCATGTGCCTTGAATAGCCACTATCGAGATATCAAAGTCGTTTCTTATCACGGGCTGCAAGACACTCCTATACAAGAAAATCAAGTTAAGTTTTTAGATACCTAAGTCATCTTGGATCCTTTGGGATTAGTGCTCATGGTTCTTTTTGAAATCCATATCATTTTAACCATTTTTTAATTTAATTTTCTAAAATCATATGCATATGATTTGTAACCAATTTTACCACAATAATAACATGAGATGTGTTGCTCCAAGAATTGATTTTGATGATTACAAAGCATTTGAGGAGATTACTATTGAATTTGGCTTGAAAAAAGATTTTTTGTATTTCAAAAGTAAAATCATAATTTTATCAAGTTTTGATCTAAGAGCCTCAAGAGCAAGTATAGAAGAATTTTGATCCTTTGAAGGCAATCTCATGATTTTTGGATGCTTATTTTGGAAGAAAATTAAGTTTGAAGCGAAAGGATCGACTCCTAGGTCGTCCCTTGCTGAAACGAGCTATTTGGCATGCTATTTCTATACCAAGGGTCAAACTTAGGATCGACCTCTGTTGTTTCGAAGGCTAAAAATATAGAATAATTATTTTTCTGGATTTTGGTCGACCCCTGTGCCATGAGTCGACCCATGAGTCGACCCCTACAATAGAACTTTTCTGCAATGACTATTT
The DNA here is from genome assembly GCA_006176705.1 of Cocos nucifera. Classification (NCBI taxonomy): domain Eukaryota; kingdom Viridiplantae; phylum Streptophyta; class Magnoliopsida; order Arecales; family Arecaceae; genus Cocos; species Cocos nucifera. The sequence continues at coordinate 194,318 of QRFJ01001480.1, read as the reverse complement.
TTTTCTTCTTTTGGTAGGTTTTAATAATTTTTTTAATATCTCCAATAGCTACAAATCTTACTCAGGATTCTCTCCTCCACCTATTGAAGATCTAAAAGACTTTAAATAGGAAAAAATACAAGAGATTGAAGAACTAATTATCAGTCCTAAGCAAAAAGTATTCATCAAGAAAAGAAGCTTTCATCTTCAAGTTCACCAATCTCTCAAGAGCTCATTCAAGTCTCCAACAATCTTGAGAAAAATTAGAGATGCTTCCTCCATTATTATGAAAAGCATTCTTAAGATTTTATTTGCTTACAAAGGGAGCTAAACTTGTATTTGATTGTCATTAAATCTTTTACTCTACTTTACTATTTTGATTCAAGTTTTGGAGGGTTTCAAAACTTGGAAAGGTTGATCCTAATCTTGAATAGGATTGTATTGGGTTGGCTTATATCCAAAAAATAAGTATTCTAGCTTGGGATAGCTAGGGTTGGAGGTTTCTAATGGTGTATTCAGTTTGAATATGGTTAGTAAATTTTAATTCCTAAGTAAGAGCTTGGGGAGTAGATGTAGGTGCAAGGAAAGCACCGAACGACTATAAATCTTACTTATTTATGGTGTGCTTGCTATATTTTTTTTCTTAGATTATTAAATTTTTGATTTCTAATCTTTTATATTTTTTTCTAATCTAAATCGCTTCACACACACGTCTTGCATATCATTATTCAATCTTGATATCTTTAAATTAGCTTTAAAATTTTAAAAATCTAATTCATCTCCTCTCTTGGGTTGCATAGCTGGGCTACAAGTGGTATCAGAGTTTGGTGCTCTAGCCTTACTTTGATTTAACCATCAAAGGGTCAAAGATTTATGGCAACCCAAGTTAGTATTTCTCTAGCCGAGGGACAGTCCATAAATCGACCTTCACATGGATCAAACTATACCTATTGGAAAGCTCAGATGAAAATTTTTATACAAGCACTTGACTATAATATGTAGAGTATCATAGTTAATGGACTATACACACCCACTAAGATAATTGATGGTGAGGAATCAATCAAATCCGAAAAGAAATGAGATGAGATTGATAAGAAAATGGCTCAACTCAATGCAAGGGCCATGAATATTTTATATTGTGCTCTAGATGCTAATGAATTTAATCATATTTCAACATGCATGTTGGCTAAGAAAATATGGGATAGGTTAGAAGTAACTCATGAAGGCACTAATCAAGTTAAGAAGTCAAAAATTAACATGCTTGTGCACAAATATGAATTTTTCAAAATGGAGCATGATGAGTCAATAACTATAATATTTACTATATTTATGAATATTATAAATGATCTTAAAATTCTTGGTAAGTCTTATTCTAACAGTGATCTTGTGAGGAAGATTCTTAGGTCTTTGCCAAGGACATAAGAGGCCAAAGTGACTGCAATCCAAGAAGTCAAAGATTTGAAAATCTTACCCTTGGAGGAGCTTCTAGGATTACTAATGATGCATGAGCTAGGCATAAAATAACATCAAGAAGAAGATGTCAAGAAAAAAGATAATAGCCCTTAAATCCACCACTCAACAAGAGGAGGAATCCGATGAAATGGAAGATGAAGAAGCCCATAAACAAGCCAACCTATGCCTTATGGTATATGAGAATGAGGTAAGTACTGAAATCTCAAATGAATTTACATTCAAAGAATTTCAAGAAGTCTTCTATGATTTAGTAGATAATTTAAAGAAGTTAGGAACTAAAAATAAAGATCTAAAATTAAAAAATTAAGTTTTGCTAAAAGAAAATGAAACTATCCTAAGTAAAAAACTAGTCTTAACTTAAGAGAATCTAAATTTAAAAAATAAAATCAATAATTTAAAATAGATAGTTAAAAAATTTACTTTGAGTTCAAATAAACTTCATATGATTCTTGAAAATCAAAAGACTGTTTATGATAAGGCCGGTCTAGGTTACAACTCTCTAAGAAAATAAAAATTTTTGAAAAATATTTTTATAAATTTATAAAGCAATAAATTTTTAAATGTTACTTACTTTAAATGTGGTAAGCTAGGACACAAATCTTATACATGCTTTTCTAACAATTCAAATGTAAAGAAAATATGGGTTCCAAAAGGAACCATTGTGACTAACCTTAAAGGATCCAAGAAAACTTGGGTACCTAGAGTAAGGACTTGATTTTGCATGTAGGTATGTCTTACATCCAAAGAAGAAAATTAAAAATAGTATCTTGATAGTGGATGCTCAAGACACATGACTGGTGATGAGTCCCAATTCATCATGCTTGATGCTAAAAATGGAGGGATGGTCACATTTGGAGATAATGGCAAAAAAAAATCATTGGTATAGGTAATGTCAGTATCACTTCCTCCAAGTATATTGAAAATATTTTATTAGTAGATTGTTTAAAATACAATCTCTTAAGTATTAGTCAACTTTGTGACAAGGGTTACAAAGTTGTTTTTGAATCTTCATTGTGCATTGTAACTAGTCCCAATGATGATGGCATTAAGTTTGTTAGTCATAGGCATGGTAGTATTTATTTTGTAGATTTGAATGATCTTTTTATGATAAACATGCAATGTCTAATAGCTATGAATGCTAAAATTAATGAGACTAGTTGGCTTTGGCATCGTAGGCTTGCACACATTAGCATGCATTCACTTTCAAAGCTTATCAAAAAGAAATTAGTTATCAATTTATCAAAATTAAATTTTTAAAAAGATAAAATTTGTGATGCATGCCAACTAGGTAAACAAACAAGAGTTTCATTCAAATCTAAGAATATTATTTCAACTTCTAGGCTATTGAAATTTTTGCACATGGATTTGTTTGGTCCTACAAAAACAGCAAGCTTAGGTGGAAAACGTTATGATTTTGTAATTATCGATGACTACTCACATTTTACATGGATTTTCTTTTTGGCACATAAAGATGAAACTTTTTATATTTTTACAAAATTTTATCAAAAAGTTACAAATGAAAAAGGATTTTCAATTCAAAGTATTCAAAGTGATCATGGAACCAAATTTAAAAATTAAGACTTTAAAAAATTTTATAATGAAAAAATTAGCCATAATTTTTCAGCATCTAGTACACCCCAACAAAATGTAGTAGAAAGAAAAAATAAAACTCTAAAAGAAATGGCCCATACCATGCTACGTGAAAGCAACCTTCCAAGATATTTTTGGATAAAAGTAATTAACACAGCATGTTACATCTTAAACTGTACCCTAATCAGACCAATTTTAAAGAAAACATCTTATGAGCTTTGGAAAGAAAGAAAATCTAACATTATATATTTTCATGTTTTTGATTGCCGATATTTTGTTTTGAACAATGGTAAAGAAAACATCTTATGAAGGAGATAAAAGTGTTGATCAAAAACTTTATAGAGGCATGATTGATTCTTTATTGTATTTAACTACTAGTAGACCAGATATCATGTTTAGTGTTTGTTTATGTGCACGATTTCAATATAATTCAAAAGGATCATATTAATGCTATAAAAAGAATACTTAAATACCTAAAAGAAACTTAATCAATATATTTATGGTACTCTAAGAATTCATCAATCGATTTAATTAGATATTCAGATGTAAACTTTGTTGGATGTAAATTAGACAGAAAAGGTATTAGTAAAACTTGCTAATTTCTAGGAGTTAACTTAATCTCTTAGTTTAGCAAGAAGCAAAATTTGGTAGTATTGTTTATGGCCGAGGTCGAATATATTGCAGCCGAAAGTTGCTGTGCATAAATCTTATGGATTAAGCAATAACTTGAGGACTTTGGCATCAAACTAAATAAAACTTCCATAAGATGTGATAATACTAGTGCCATAAATCTAACTAAGAATCCAATCCAATACTCTAGGTCAAAATATATTAAAATAAGACATCATTTTATAAGAGAGCATGTTCAAAATAATGACATAATTTTTTATTATATTTGTATTGAAAATCAATTGGCTGATATTTTTACTAAGGCCTTAAGTGAAGATAAATTCTATGAGATTAGAAGAGAATTAGGAATTTTAGATCCTTTTGCTTAAATATCCTTCTTTTGATCCTAACTTATCCTCTACTAATATTTTTGGATCAATCATTGAGACTTAATTTCATTGCTTTAAGTTAAAAATTATTCATCCTTCTTATCTTTTCTTGACTATAAGAAGAAAAATTATTTTTAAACTTAATAAGAAAAATCATGGATAAATAATTATATTTTATTTATCTCATGAGTTTATTTGAGCATTCTAATGATTTTGATCATTTGATTCATTTTAAGCAACTATTTATATTTTACACATTTTGATCATATCATTTATTCTTTTTAAAAATTAATTGGTATCAAGAAATCTTTTTTTATCTTAAAAGAGGATTATTGATGAATATTCATGCCTTGTTTGGATTGATTAATTTAAAAAAATAAATTTAAGAAAAATATTTTTTTAAGTCTTTTGATATTAATGTTAAGCAAAATATTTTAAAGAAGCTATTAAAACCAAATATTCAAAGAAAACTTTAGTTTTTAATCGATTGATATCAGATAGTTTATCATTTATTTTATATTTTATTGATCTTAATACATATATATATATATATATAATAAAAGAAAAGAAGAGATGATCCCTGAAAAACTAAATATATCTTATAATTTGCTTTGAATGATCTATTTAAAATCTTTAATCTTTGAAATGTTCCATCTCTCTTGAATTTTTGAAGTTCAAAATAATTTTGTTTAATACATTTATATTATTCAAAAAGGAAGAGATGTATTTTTAATCCATATTGTTCATAAATAGAATTAAAAAAAAGATATTCATTCTAAATTTATTGTATTCTTTCAAAATGGGGAAGAAAAGCTAAAAGATAAATTTATCCAATAATAATTATGAAAAAAAGGGGGAGAAAATATTATGTGATGAATTTTTTGATATTTACTCTTAAAAAATAAGAAAAAAGATGTTTGTTTGTTAAATATTATCTAGTTAGCCTTGATTGAATATTCTAATTAATTTGAGTTAAGGACAATGAACTTTGATAGTTTTATGATCCTTTTAACTTAAGCTTTTATGTGATTATTTAGTTTAAATTCAATTGATTTGATTGCCAAATCAATTTGATAACTAATTGAAGTTAAAGCTAATTTAAAATATATTCTCATTCCAAATAAATTAATTTTGATACATACTTCTAATTTTGAAACTCATTTAAAAATATGAATATAATACAAAATTTTTAATATGCCTTTAAAAATTTTTATAAAATTATTTTTGCTCTGATACTATCTTTATTTTGCTTGATACATTTCTGATATATATCTTTTTTGAGCTTAATTGACTGAAATTTATTTAATAAAAAAAGAATGAATAATGAATTAAATGTTGTGCTTGATTTCACTATTCAAATCTTTGAAAGGCTCTAATACTCTTAAAGCTTAAAAGTACATACTTAAAAATCTGTTCAAAGAATTATATTCATTTAAAAAGAAGGAGAGCCTTTGATATTTGAATTTAAGCTAATTTCTATAAAGAAAGAAATTTCAAAAGATAAGCTTTTAAAGGAGAGATGATTCATTTGATTTGATTTAATTTTTTGAATTTGATACATCTGTCATTTGACACACTCCATCACATATCTGATTTCTCATCTGATTCAGATGTTTTCAGTCGTGATCTCTACTAGATTTAGTTTAGTTATCTTTGTATTAGGTTATGATCTAGTATCTCTTAGTTGTTTTTATGAGTTGTTGATCAAGTCATGGTTGGTTATATTTTTTTTGAATCAAACTTATGGCATTGGTACTATTAGCTGTTTGGGTCATGGATAGTTGTATCCATGAATTTTGTATATTTTGATGGTCTAATTCTCATGAATACTTTTGATACATTTATATTTTATATGTTGAGCACTTATATATTTTGATGACTTGATGTTATGATAATCATTTGGATGTAAATATGTGATGATGTCATTTGAATAATGTGAAATGAAATCTTTGTGAATTGACTAAATTTCATTATGATCATTATGTTGTAAATTGAAAGTTTTGTTATAAACTCTTATTCTAACAGAAAAATATATGGAATAACTTAAAGAGGAGGCTTTTTCATTTTTGAATTTTAAAATCCTTTAAGATCTTACTTGATGATGTCAAAAAGAGAAAGTAGAGTAAATAAAATTAGGCTATAAGTAAAATTAAAGTAAAATTGATAAAAAAAAATAAAATAAAAGTAAAATTGATAATAGAAATAAGTAAGTCAAATACTTTTATAAATCATTTAAATGCTTGACTATAAGTAATCATCAAACTGCTCTTGATGCCATATTGGTCAAATAATTAAATATAATATTCTAGTATGTGATGTAGCATGTTCCTTCAAAATTTTTGAAACCCTCAATCAATGCTTCTACATGCTTTATTTTTGCTTATGCTCAAATATTTTATCATCATCAAAAAGGGGGAGATTGTTGCTCTAAGAATTGATTTTGATGATTACAAAGCATTTGAGGAGATAACTAATGAATTTAGCTTGAAAAAAGATTTTTTATATTTCAGGAGCAAAATCATAATTTTATCAAGTCTTGATCTAAGAGCCTCAAGAGCAAGTATAGAAGATTTCTGATTCTTTAGAGGAAGTCCCATGATTTTTGAATGCTTATTTTGGGAGAAAATTAAGTTTGAAGTGAAAGGATCGATTCTTAGGTCGTCTCTTACTGAAACGTGTTGTTTGGCATGTTGTTTCTGTGCCAAGGATCGACCTCTACTGTTCTGAAGACTAAAAATACAGAATGGCTATTTTTCTAAATTTTATCTTCGAGGTCGACCTATGAGTCGACCCTTATGCCATGAGTCGATCCATGAGTCGACCCCTGCAATGGAACTTTTTCTGCAATGACTAATTTTTTCTTGTTTTGGCAAATTTTAATGGTTTCTTTAATGTCTCTATTGGTTATAAATCTTGCCCAGGATTCTCTCCTCCACCTATTGAAGATCTAAAAGGCTTTAAATAGAAAAAAATACAAGAGATTGAAGAACTAATTATCAGCCTTAAGCAAAAAATATTCATCAAGAAAAGAAGCTTTCATCTTCAAGTTCACCAACCTCTCAAGAGCTCATTCAAGTCTCCAACAACCTTGAGAAAAATCAGAGAAGCTTCCACCATTATTATGAAAAGTATTCTTAAGGTTTTATTTACTCATAAAGAGAGCTAAACTTGTATTTGATTGTCATTAAATCTTTTACTCTACTGTTTTGATTCAAGTTTTGGGGGGGTTCTAAAACTTCAGAAGGTTGATCCTAACCTTGAATAGGATTGTATTGGATTGGCTTATACCTGAATAATAAGTGTTCTAGCTTAGGATAGCTAGGGTTAAAGATTTCCAATGGTGTATTCAGTTTGAATACGGTTAGTGGATTTTAATTCCCAAGTAGGAGCTTAGAGAGTAGATGTAGGTGCAAGAAAAGCACAAACCACTATAAATCTTGCTTATTTGTAGTGTGCTTGCTATCTTTCTTTCTTTAGATTGTTAAATTCTTGATCTCTAATCTTTTATATTTTTCTCTAATCTAAATCGCTTTACATACACGTCTTACATATCATCATGTAATCTTGATATCTTTAAATTAGATTTAAAATTTTAAAAATCCAATTCATCCCCCCTCTTAGATTGCATAGCTGGGCAACAAGATGTTTGGGGTAGAATATGATGAAGCTTTGATAAATAGATTTTTGAATAGTTTTTATTTCTTATGAGGTTTAAATCTTAATCCGATCTTGTTAAAAATAGCTCTTTGTTCATTTAGTAGTATATTTAATTTTTCAGAACTGTAAGTAAATCTTTCTACAAATGGTTTGACTTTTGCTAATTCATCATTTAATTTCTAATTTTCATGAGTTAGAAAATTCAATTTTTCAAAAATGATTTCCTTTTCATGAATAAGTTTTGAATTTTGCCTTTTCAAATTTCTATTTTTCAAGGTTATTTTTCTAAATTTAGTCATAAGTTTAGTGAAAACATCTTGTAATTCATCAAAGATGAAATCTAAGGGATTTTCAGCATTTATCTCATTATGTGCCATTAGGCAAAGGTTGGCCACCTCTTGTGTTTCTTCTTCGGAGCTAGAATCCTTACTATCGCTCCAAGTGGCTATTATCATCTTTTTCTTGAACTTTTTGGATGTTTTCTTGAGAAGAAGGCAGTCCATTCTAAAATGGTCCAATTTCTTGCACTTGAAATAAATAGGTAGCTCCTTCTCTTTCTCTTTCTCCTTTTCTTTACTTGGCTCACCCTTGAAAGTCTTCTTCTTGAATTCTTGCTTTTTCTTTCTCATAAACCTCTTGAACTTTCTTGCAATCATGGCTAAGTCTTCTTCTTCCTCCTCTTCATCAGATTTTTTACTTTCGTCATCTTTAGAGGTAGTTATCTTAAGAGCTATGACCTTTTTTTTCTTGGTTTCTTCCTCCATATTTTGCTTCATGTTTAATTCATGAGTCATTAGAGACCCAAGAAGCTCTTCCAATGGTAGCTTGTTAAGATCTTTGGCTTCTTGGATGGTGGTGACTTTCACTTTTCAAGCCTTCGAAAGTGACCTAAGAATTTTTCGAACAAGCTCACTGTTAGTATAAAATTTATCTAAGCTTTTCAAACCATTTATAATATTGGTAAATCTAGTAAACATTTTAGAAATAGATTCATTTGATTCCATCTTAAATAATTCATATTTATGAACAAGCATATTTATTTTAGACTCCTTTACTTGGTTGGTACCCTTGTGGATGACCTCTAGCCTATCCTAAATTTTCTTAGCCGATGCACATGTAGAGATTCTATTGAATTCATTAGGGTCTAATGCACAATATAATACATTCATTGTCTTAGCATTCAATTCTATCTTTTTCATGTCATGCTCATCCCAATCTTCTTCCGGTCTGGAAATTTCATTACCTTCTAACTTAATTGTGGAAGTATGTAGATCTTTGATTATCACTCTCTAAAGTTGATAATCAAGTGCTTGAATATAGATGCGCATGTGTATTTTTCAATAAGTATAATTTATTTCATTGAACAAAAATTGACGGTTGGTCGATTGCCCTTCGACAAGAGATGACTCATTTGGGTTACCATTTGATCTTAACTCTTGATTGTTAAATTAAATAAAATGAGTACCAAGCTCTAATACCACTTATTGCCCAGCAAGATAATCCAAGGGGGGGTTGAATTGGATTTAAAATTTAAATAAATAATATGGTATTTTCAAAAATTAGTGAAGTGATGGTGTATGTTTTAGTTCTATATTACTAAGTATGCAGAAATATAGAAATATAAATGTAATAGAATGAAGAAAATAAAATAATTATAAATATAAAAAAAATTATAGTGGTTTGGTGCTCCTTGCACCTACGTCCACTCCCCAAGATCCACTTAAAAATTTTACTATAATCTCTCAAAGATTACAATCGGATAGTTTTTCAAGGCTCACTATCCAAAATCTAGTTGATTTTATACTAGCTCACCAATCACAACCAATCCCCAAGCCAACTCTTGGCTTACAATCCAATTCCTAGGCTTGGATGGGCTTTTTCCTTAGCTTCAAAATTCTATTGAAGCTAAATTACAAGAAGAAAAGTTGAATAATAAAAATGAACAAAAAGATCTTTTGATGAGTAAGTAGGTCGATGAAACTTTTGGAATCTTCTTTGTTGAAGGTTTTTGAGCTTGTCTTCTTATTGAATGGAATCTCTTGATTTGATGTTTCTTAAAGATGGGAGTGGAATGCTCTTTTTTTAATACTTTTTGGACTCTTTCTCTTCACTTTTAATTCCTCTCAATAATTGAATAGTCATTTCACTTCCTCCAGATATTTTATAGCTTATTCCCTACATTTGGTAGGCTAAAGAAGGCCATTTGACCATTAGATAAGTGAAAATAGCCGTTTGAACCATTTCTGCAGAGTTTTAAGCATTCTGTAGAAACTAGCTATTGGGGCTCGAGTCAAATCTCGAGTCAACTCGAGCCTCAGCTCGAGACCTTCTACTCTACTCATTTCTCCACTCGAGATCTTTTACTCTGCTCGAGATATTTTACTCTACTAATTTCTCTGCTCGAGATCTTTTACTCTACTCGTTCTTCCGCTCGAGAGTTCCGGCATGAAAATCAAACTCTCTATATTTTACTGAGATCTTAGCTCGTGGGCCTTGAGTCGACTCGAGTCTCCGCTCGAGACCATTTCAACTTTTATCGTGAAAACCATGTCCTCTGTATTTTTCCTGCGACTTTGACTCGTGAACCTCGAGTTGACTTGAGCCTCTACTCGTGATCCTTCAAACTTCATCCTGAAAATTCTGTTCTCTATATTTTTCTGTGACTTCAGCTCGAGAACCTCGAGTCGACTTGAGCCTCCGCTCGAGATTGTGCCATTTGAAACTTCTGTATGCCAGTTTTGTATCAGCTCAAGCTGAATAACGAGCTGAAAAAGGAGTCGACTTAAGAGCTTTTTATGCTAAAAAATTATAACTTGCCTAAATATTTTTCTCTTCAATTTTAGTTTTGAAATATCTCTTTCAAGCCTTACTTTAAATGTTATTCATGCCTCAAAAGCTTCAATATTTCCTCAATGATTCTTAAATGCACTTTTTAGAGATTTTTCATTTAATACTCTATAATTCATCCTAAAACATGATTTCAACCAATTTGTTAATCAAAATAATATACTCAAATATTTTGTTCAATATCAAAATCAATTCTTGGGGTTAACAGTTGGATCCCATCAATTTATCATGGTCCAATAATGATCGAAGCGATAGGATAGTGGCCATAGCTACATAAAAAAAAAAATCAAAATCTAATTAGTATATGAATTATTAATCCTAAAGACTTGGACTTTAGTATAAAGATTCTTTCACTATTTTATACGAACTGATAGCCTCTATCTCTAATTCGAGGAATTATCTTAGTTCTTTAGTGGATACTAGAATCTACATAGACTATACATAAGCCTAACTTTGGCCGATCAATCCATGTGAATCTATGGATAGGTTTTTAACCAATTATTTCTCTAAATAACTTTTAGTAATTATAATTTTACCACAAAAGCCTAATCAGTAGGCTTTGGCCTTCACTGAAAAGATCTGATTATGTTCAACCATTAATATAACCATATTTGGTATATCTAACTAACAAATGATTAGATCCGACTTTGGTTGGCCAACCTGACCACCATTAGAAAAACACAGCCAAATCATCATATTATCAATGATAATTTCATTAATCAATAAGCACCAGGCCTTTGGGCCTCCAATGAATATTAAACTAATGGACTCATTATTACTCAACTTAATGAGAGGCTATGACTTAGTTATCACCATAACTTTATCATTTTTAAAGACCTAATAATTTTAGAGGATTTGATTAAGTCATTTTAAGAAGAGGAGAAAAGATTAATCAGCTAATTTTGATCCTTCCACTGACTTCACCAAGTCAGATAAAAAAGGATCTAATTCAAGCCGATCTTAGGAGCACCTAAATCAATCATACTGATTAATCTAATTGATATGGATGAGCCCGAATCATCAAGTGATCTAATCAAAATCTAACTCACCAGGTTGGCCAGGTAAGTGAGATCAGTGGAAGGGATATGCTATTAACTTGTCAAAGATTGAATCAGTGCGAGTAGCTTCCAATTAAAATCCACTGGTCTAGACTGCCAAACTTATCTTAGATACTAACCAATTTATTAATTTTAATTTGATCAATCTAGTAATTTTAGATTCGACCGCGTAGCCATAAATCAAGTCTATTTGATTCTCATTAAAGACATGGATTTGACCAACTATAATTATTAATATAATTGAATCTAAAGAGTTATTGGCCTAATCTAATTCAACATTTAGCTAGATTTGATTAATTACTCTAATTTAGTTCATTCTTTAATCTAATCTTAGGTCTAATCCAATTAATAAACTTAATTTATCTAATCCAATAATCCAAATTTTATTCTCATGACTTAAGATCTTTAATTCATAATTCTAGATCCTAATTCATACATCTTAATTTTTTAATTAAGTTTTGGGCTGATTGATTGGGATTCGACATTTCAAAAATATCTTTCAAAATTTTGAAAGATTCTTTTATAATCTAGCACTGTTCACTAAATAGGTCAACTCATTTTAAAAATCGATTGGCTCATTTCATAAATAGCTACTAGTTATAGGTTTTAATCTAAATCTATGTATAATATATAAAAAATCATGAATTATTTTAAATCTTATCTAAATACATATCCATGATTAAAATTTAGATTAAATTAATTTGTAAATTTCTTTTGCTGCTTTATCATTATGGGATATAATCGCAGCGACACTCCTACCGAGGAGAACCCCATCAAATAGGAGAAGATGGTCTTTAAATCATTCTTTTTCCCTATGATCGGATGGCCATGATAACCAACCCAATCGAATTACTTGCTACTCAAAAAATATATATCAAATATACTAATTTTTTAGATTATTAAAGCATATAAATCATATTTAACAATCTACAGCTTTGATACCACTAAAAAAAATATGCAGAACTTCTAGCTCTACTTTCGAAACTTTTTTCGAAAATTCATATAGCAAAATTAAAAATTAATCTAATTAATTTCTAGGAGCTATTGATTATATCAATAAATCCTACATATCTAGGATCGAATGTGACATATATGCATTAAAATCTAAAAACTAAATCATCAGTAATAAAATTTTTTTACTACTCTATGTGTTCAGAACACGATATCTTATGCGGATAGCCGAACATCGCAATTGACATGCCGCTTGGGAGGTCCTCTCATCAGCCACACAAGTCATCTAGCCTCCATGGATCATCCACATGAGGCTCTGGTCTCGATTGGCTCCTCTCGAGTGCTAGCTCGATGCCAAATGCTTTGATGGATGATCTTGATCGAACACCTTCAATCTCCCCCCACATGCTCTTTGGATGCTCTAGATCACCAATAGAAGTAGAAGAAAGGTACGTAGAGGAGGCTCTCCTAAAAATTTTGTGGGCTTACGATACTCATAGCTCACAAAATCAATCCCTAATTCCTGGGTTGAAATCCTAGGATTGTACTCAGAAAACCCTACGCCACACTATCTCTCTAGATTTTTTTTCTCTCAGATTTTTTGAATTTATCCATGTAGAAGGAGGCTCACAAAACTTCTTTCCTCACTCTTTTTCAGATTATCACATGCCCCAAGGAATAAACCATTTAAATGTGTGCCATACAACATTGAGAATGCGTGGGAGGATAAAATAAGGTGGTTGTCCATTCAAATTCAAACTTCATTTGAATTTGAATGGCAACCAACCTGTTCTTATCTCTTTGGGGTGAGAGAAACCTGGGCATGTGCCCCTCTGTGTGTGGAGAAACTTTATGAGAATCTCATTCTCGTGAAAAAATATGGGCGCAAGTCAAAGAATCAAAGGTGCTAGGGAGAAGACTAGTCAAACAGGTCTTAATAAACCTTATCCAATTAGACCAACTCAAATTAATTTGGCTAGGCCTAATTAGATCAGATTAAATCTAACTTATTTAGACTTAATTAGGCTCAATTAAATTCTAATCAAATTAAAAATTAATTAAGTCTAATTTCTGATCAAATCAGAAAATAAACCTCCTTGACGATTAGGTCATCTCATAACCTAATCGGATCAAATCCAACTGAATTTAATTCAATTGGACTTGATTCAAAACTCTTTACTCCATCAAATTGAGTTAATTAGTAATCAAATAACTAATTAAATCTTTTATAAATACAGAGTCCAAATCCAATGGGTGTTTGGATAACAGAGTCCCATCAAAATAAAACTCTTGATCGAAGAGTCCCCAACCAGTGAGACTCTTAATTTCAGTATTCCAAATGAGTGAAACTTGTGATCACAGAGTCTCAGACTAGTACGACTCTCGATCATAGAATCTCAGACAAGCAGGACTCAGAGTTTCAATATAGTAGGACTCTCAATCGAAGAGTTTCAGTCTAGTGGGACTCTTGACCAGTCATCAGATCAGGTAGGAACCTCTAATATGTATGACCCACAAGTTTGAACCTAAGCTGGTAACACAGGAACCGATTTCTGTACCAATCGAAGTGACTATCTAACAATAGTATCCAACATTCGGATAGGTTGAATAGTCATAATCGTAATATTTAGAATCTATACGAATATGGTTACTACATAATTCATCCCTTTGATCTCTGTGTTTAGGATGACTCAGAGTTAAACTATCAATCCTGAAAAATACATACATATCATATCTCAATGCAATCAGTCTTATGACTCTTCACTAGAACTATCCTAGCTAAGGCTTTGCTAAATTGAAATACAATTGAATATAGCTCCTGAATTGGAGTGGTCAATCTCATCTTGATTCACACATCGACTCCTTAAGTACTTGACCGTGCTAAAAAAATCTTCCATCATTAAATTAAAAATTTAAGTAGTCCAATACCAAAGCATAGTAAGTTACTTAGAAGTTACCATAATGATCTCAGGTCAGAGGAACACTCATATCCATATTCTATCGGAGCAAATATTGATAGTAGAAAGGCTCTGGAGTTGGTCACGTTCAGTGCAGATTATCCCTACATCTCACCTACATGCCATACGAGTATCTTTACACTCCTTGGTTAAGAGCCAACCAACCCATATGGCACACAATGATCTATACTCGATAAACGTTGTCGTCCTTGGTAAAATGTATCATTTGGTCGCAAACAGGTTTAAAGACTAAATAATAAATTCTCCTTTATCGATTCTAAATAGTCATAAGGACTTCACCACAACATAGGAGTTTATTAGAAGATGGAAAGAATTTATGATGAACAATACCAAAATAATATTTATTTATTAATAATTTAGATATAAATATAAAAATAGCTCAACTATCAACAGATTGACGATTGGCTTTGGAATACTATTCCTAATAATATATTGAATTATTGTTGAGTGTGCACTAAAGAAGCTTACAGTATATATTAGAAAGTCAACAAGTATACATCATCTGGCTATATAGTATATACTAGTGAATATGATGGTCTGAAAGTTATATATCAATTTGCTTGAAGGTGTTTATTAGGTTGCTAGATGACTAATTTGTTAAGTATGTATCATCTAGTCATGTATTATATACTGGTGAACATCATATTTTAAAAACTATGTATCGATTTGTCGACATAAGTATATTAACTTATTAAATAACTAATTTGCTTGGTATGTATCATCTGCTTATATAACATGTATGACAAAAAATATATTTTGGAAACTGAAAAAAAAAAAAGATGACATGTGCTGCTTCTTTTTTTTTAGTTTTTTTTTTATCATGAGAGAAATATTCTTGATTTGTAGGTTGTATTTGGTGCACCACCAGGCAATCTTAGAAGATAATATGGATTGCTTTCAAGAAAGATTGCCATCATTAAATTATCAATAATATTAATTATTATATTTAGTATTTATAGGTAATATTGCAGTAAAATTTCTGAAAATCTTGATTGACATGTTTGGTATGATAATCAGATTACCAATAATATGAAATCAAAATTTTAAAATATCCTCAATAATTTTGTTCTAGGACTTTTCTTTCTCCCTTGTGAGAAGCGGCAAGAGTGGTGTGGGTGTGGTGGTGGCACGAAGAAGCAACGGAGGGATGTGAAAAATTGCGGGCATCGAGGGAAGGGGGTGGATGCACGCAGAGGAGCCATGGAGGGGTGCAGGTCGGAGGGTATGGGGAACCATGGGCACGGGGAGGGATAGGAGGGAGGGATGGGCGTGCGTAGAGAAGCCATGAGGGTGGTGGAGACGAGCATGGAGGAGCCATAGGAAGGCAAGTTTGGGGTGTGGGGAACTACAAGCACCAGGAGGGTGGGAGGGGGCTGGTGCACATAGGAGCTATGGGTGGTGCTGGGACAAGCATGAAGGAGCCATAAGCATCGTGGGGTGGGGGAGGGGGGGAGATGGGGGCGGAAATATGCAGAAGAGCCATGAGGGTGGTGGGGACAAGTACAGAGAAGCCTCGGGAGAGGGGTGGAAGAGATAGAGGAGCCGCGGGTGGCACCAAGAAAGGGGCAACGAGGAGATGGGCGCCTGGGGAGGGGGAGGAGATGGAGGAGCCATGGGTGGCACCGGAGGAGGGGGGTTGGAAGAGAAAGAAGGGAGGGTTGGATGATGGGTTTTGTGTGAATTTTTTAGGAATAATTTTATCCAAAATTTTTATTATAACATTACCAAAAAAATGATAATCTGAATAGCCACTCCTCCTTAAGCTTATCTAGATTGCCTCTTGAGAGTTAATATAGCTTGTCAAGATAATTTGGATTGCCATCCAACAAATACACTAAATATAGCAATCCAATGGATCTATTTTAAAATATCGACAATCTGAATAGATTGTCAACTGGCAAATGCAATCTTAGATTTCTACTTTAAGATGAGCTTAAGGTTGCGTTTGGTGCATTACCAGATGATGGTAATGTAGATTATCTGATAATCTGGATTACCTGCAATCTAGATAGATTGCTAGTAATGTTAATTACTATGTTTGGTATACACAGGTAATGTTGAAATAAAATTACTGAAAATCTTGATTGATACATTTGGTATAACAATCAGATTACTGATAATATAATATCAAATTTCTAAAATATCCTCAAATCAAATTTATTAAAAATCACATTTCATGCATAAAATATAAATATATATTATATATTATAATATATATTATATAATATATTATATTCTAATATATATTTATAATATATTAATATTATATTATATTATATATTTATATATATAATATATATGATAATATATTATTATAGTATAATATAATATAATATTATTAGAATATATTCTTAGTATATGATCAAATTATTATAATATATTATATTCCAATGTATATTTATATTTATTATATTATATTATTATAATATATTATTATTAAAATAATAATATTATGATAATAATATAATATAATATTATTTATAATAATATTATAATATATTATATTATATTATATTATAACATATTATTATAGTATTATAATAATATATTATATTATATAATAATAATAATTATATTATTATTTATAATAATATTATTATTTATATAGATACTATATTTATAATATAAATAATATTATATATTATATATTTATAATATATTATTATTAAAATAATAATATTATAAATAATATAATATAATGTTATATTACATTATAGTAATATTATAATATAATATAACATTATATTTATATTATTATTATATTATATATTATATTTATAATAAATATATTATATATTATATATTATATATTATAATATATATTATATATAATATTATATTATATTATATATACTATTTTGATGAGGATATTTTTATTTAAATTTATTATTATTAGATTATTAAATATTTAATAATTTGGATAGTCATCTATTTTATTAATAATTTAGATTATCTCACTAAAGATAATAAAAAATATCTAATAATTTAAATTACCAATCTAAAAGTATACCAAATATAGTAATATGTTAGGATTTTTTTAAATTACTATTCTGAATAGGCAAATACAATCTAAGAGAAAATATGTTAAAGCCCATCCTGTATTTTTTTTTAATGATATCCATTCATATGATTTTTGTTCCCACTAAGATTAGCCTTAATTTGTAATAAAAAATAAAATTTAATTACTAGTTACGAGGAGAGTGTAACTACTGCAACTGGATGGCGGTTCCCAAGCGCTTGCATGAATTTGAACTCGATAAAGAGGCCAGCTTTTTGGAGGCCACGATTCCGAAGGTGTGAAAAGGAATGATGAGACAGGACACTAGTGGGCCTGCCGTCGTGGACTCATAATCCCGACCCTTATTTTTATAATCCGAGGAAAGTGATATCCATGCACCCGCCCAGTGAGTTTGCGCCTACCATCGGACAGTTTTAGACCGCCAATATGGCGAGACCATACGAATTACGAGGGACAGCCCGTAGCCGTATGTTTCATGTGTGAAAGGGTTAATGATAAGTTGGGGTTGGTCAAATGGCCTTCTTGTTACGGGAAGCTTTAAAGATAAAGATCCTGTGCTAAGTGGCACAACAGGTACCTTTAATGGAAGGTAATGACCGCACCATGCATTTAATGGGCTGCAGCTGAGGGGAGGACTCAGCGTTTGATATTTTAATCGGTGGGGGCCACAGAAGTCGTCCGACCATTCAAAGAAAGGTGCATGGTTGGGCTGAGCATGTCGTTGTCGGTGCGCAAGACATGTCTGAGCTGTTAAACAGTATACACTGCAACATGATGACACGGTGCGGACTAAAAAACTGAAATAAAATATAAATGAGGTCCTACGGTGGCATCCGGGGCGGCATCGCTATTTTCTCCTTGCATTGCCATGCGGATCTCCACTCCGTTAAAAAATATTTCCCCATAACATTCAAGTAGAATACGTGAGTATATCACTTCAACATCATTATCTCAGAAGATCCATTTATCATCTCACTCTCCAGATATTTTAGCATTCAAAATTCAATTCATTATTTAATTAATTTTTTCAAAACTCAAACCTTGATCATGAGGAATAAGATTAACGATGCACGACCAACTAAGCTATCATCTGAATAATCTGAATCCTCATTTCAAATGCAATGAGTACCATCCAAGCGATAGTCTAGTCGGCCGTATGCCATTAACTCCCTAACCAAAATTTTTATTCTAAAAATTTAATATATAAATTAAAATAAATAAATAAAAATAAATTTAATAATATTATACTAAGTGAAAATAAATAGGAACATGAGGAATAGAGAATTGAAGTTCAAATCACTAAATTAACTAAAATTTTTTATATTATAAAAATATAAAATTATATATACATATAATTTTTTAAATAATATTTATATATTTTTAAAAATATTATATCAAAATTTAGGAGTTCAATTGAATCTTCAATCAAAACATGGCTTCCCCTCTAGTTAA
The DNA here is from genome assembly GCA_006176705.1 of Cocos nucifera. Classification (NCBI taxonomy): domain Eukaryota; kingdom Viridiplantae; phylum Streptophyta; class Magnoliopsida; order Arecales; family Arecaceae; genus Cocos; species Cocos nucifera. The sequence goes on along the minus strand of QRFJ01001480.1, from coordinate 175,315 downwards.
CTCCACCCTTACGTCCATGGTTCGAGTTTTGAGAAAGTTGATCCTCTGATGCGCCATACATCGAACGAATGAGGGTTACGCCCAAAAGGGATGGCTACGCCGGATGCCGCCTCCCCCGCCGGAATCATCACATCCACTAGAGGAATGGGCCATATTTATTGTTCTTGTTTGACTAGAGTCCATCAGACATTATGCCTGACAACCGCTCCTCTTGTTACCCAGGATTGAGGAAAAAGAAAAACAACTTCTAGAAAGATTACACTAGACTAATAAACAACACTTTTCCATTGATAAAAAAGCCAAAAAAATTTATGAAGTTAATTTTACATAAAATTCTATTTACTAATTGATTTTGCAGAATAATATAGCTTTTATCTACATATTCTAGTTTTGTGAATTCAAAACTTTTTATTATCATGACAAGATGTTATGGTAAAACATGCTAAATTGTTAAAGTAGTATGTTTATTTTATTTGAGTTACAAATTATAAATTATCCAAAGAAGTTACATTTTCATCAAGAAAAATAATATATATGTATATATTATAATTACAGATTATCATCATTCTTCTGATATCTTAATTTCTTTTTTAAATCTTAAAAATTTTTGGCCTACATAGGAGCCTGCACAGGGGTTTCTGAAAGGCTATCCTGACCACATTAATGACATCCAAAAACCAACTTTAGAACCATGCTTTGTTCGATGAATACAAGGCTTGCGATGGATACCAAATTGAGCTTTCTTTTCCAACTACTTAATCCTGCATGTTCCTAGACGACTTTAAAACAATTTTCATCACATAATAGTCAAATAGAGGCTAGTTCCATTTGAATAAAACTTTGAAAGAATTACACATCACCCACGCCTAGCGTCTGCTGGGCACCTCACATGGTTCTGACATACGACACAGTCAGAAAAGACAATTATGGCCGGTTTTTGGTGTAAGTGGGTCGAGAAGGACTCACTTTACTGAATTTTTAATTTTTTTTAAATATAATAATTTTTTCTACACCAGCATAAAAAATTAAATATAAAATATATCATCTCATTTGATTAATCCATCTAAAGTTCTTATAGCACAACATGATGACTGTCACTTCATATCCAATCAGACATCTCATGGTGTAAAAAAAATGGAGACGAAAGGGGTTCCGTCGCCAAATATATTTAATATATATAATAATTTATTTTTTAAATTTAACATAATGAAAATATTTTTTTTAAAATAAAATATTTTTACTATTTTGTAGTCTAGTTGGACATTACGAATACTGTATTTCTCTCTTTTTTTTTTATTTTCTGAGCATCTAGATGACATTAAAGATCAAAATTATGACATCTTGGAACAGAAACATCACGGAATATAAAATTATGATACCTATATTAAAATTATAATATTAAAGATCAAAATTATGATATCCTAGAATAGAAACATCGCCAAACATAGAATTATGACATCTTGTGTCAAAATTATGATATTAAGGATCAAAATTATGATATTCTAAAACAAAAACATCCCAAAATGCAAAATTATGACATCCTGTGTCAAAATTATGATATTAAAGATCAAAATTCTGCTTTTGTTGATGTATTTGTGTGCTCCAAATTTTTTGTGCCATCTTTATGAGATGGATAATTCTTTCTAGAATTATCCTTATGAGATTCTATGCTCTAAATTTTTTATCTTTTTTTCTTATGTCATTTTTCAATGGGTATTATCTTTTTTGACAGTCTTGATATTTTGATGTCGCGGAAAGTGTTACCAAGAGAACTTGCATTTACTCTGGAGGTGTAGTCTTCCAAGCCAATAAGATCGCAACACATGGTATGTTTATTTGGATGGTGGATTGGTACCCCTCATTTCTGGCTCTCTATAAATCGAAGAAAATGCCTGCTGCTGGTGAAAGTATTAGAGAAGATGAGACTATGGCTCAGTGGCTTGTTAGGTGGCAGCGTTCACGTTCGAATGGATGGTTTACATGTTAATATTTCTGTCCTTGTTTTGGTTGGAATGCTCTACCTACTCATTGTAATCCTGTCATTGCTCTTTATATTTATGTGATGTATATCGTAATGGATGGTTTTTCAAACCATCTACTTTAAATAAATTTCATATTAAAGTTTAAACATACTATATATCCAATGATGTCATAATTTCGATCCTAAGCTCTTCAATTTTAATCCTTAGCTATGCACACATGACACAACCAACCGAAATAGGCTCCTCCAATTTTACTTCATCAGTACTATGAGTGCTGTTTTTCTTTCAAAAGAACTGAGAAGCCAATGCTCCTGTGGGAAAAGTCGAAGAGCATCTTCGACCTGATAATATAAAAGAAGTGCAAATTAGAAAATCTTATAACTTTAAAGAATATAATCCGAATATGTTTTACCTGAAATATCATAATTTCACATAAAATATCATAATAATTTTTGAAGATTTTTTGACAATATGATGTCATAATTTCATCTAAAATATTATTATTTTGACATAGAATATTATAATAATATCAAAAAAATATTCTGAAGATAATTTCACTACTGAATATCATAATTTTTACATGAAACATCATAATTTAAACATAGAATATCATAATAATGTCTAAAACCTTCTTCTAAAATAATTTTATATAAAAAAAATTATAATTTTAATCATAATTTTGACTCAGAAAGTCATAATTTTTATTAAATCATAACTTTCAGAGGTATTTTGCTAACATGATATTATAATTTTATTAAAAATATCATAATTTTGATGTAAAATATCATAATAATATCAAAAAATATATTTTATATATAATTCACTATTAAATATCATAATTTTTACATGAAATATCATAATTTTAATATGGGATGTCATAATAATATCTAAAATTATAATTTTAAAATTAAATATCATAATTTTAATATAAAATATCATAAATTTTATAAAGAATAATTTTTATTAGTATTTTGCTAATACGATATCATAATTTAACTTAAAATATAATTATTTTAATATAGAATAATTCTTAATGTCAAAAAATATATTCAAAAAATATAATATGATGTCTAAAAAATCACTACAAAAAAAATATTTTTTTATGATGAAATTTTACTGACAAAATAAAATATCATCACTAAAAATAAGATTTTTGTAATAAATTATATTTTTATCACTAAAAAATAATTTTTTTGTGACAAAATCTCTTTTTGTCACTAGAAGATGAATTATTATAATAAAATAATAATTTTATCATAAAAAATCCTTCCATCAATTCATAATCTTCTAAATTTTGATGCCAAATATATTTATGATAAAAATATATATTTTTGTAATAAATAATTTATCACTAAAATGTCTCTATTTGTGATAAAAAATATCATCACTAAAAATAAAATTTTTACAACAGATCATAATTTTGTTATAAAAAATCAATTTTTTGTGACACCATCTCTTTTTGTCACTATAGGATGAGTTATTACAATAAAATAATAATTTTATCACAAAAAATCCTCCTGCCAATTCATAATCTTCCAAATTTTGGTGCTAAATATATTTATGATGAAAATATATATATTTTTGTGATAAATAATTTATCACTAAAAATTATCCACTTATGACAAAAAAATATCATCACTAAAAAAAGATTTTTATAATAAATTATAATTTTGTTACTAAAAATCAACTTTTTTTATGACAAAATCTTTTTTTATCGCTAAAGACATGAGTTATTGCAATAAAATAATAATTTTGTCACAAAAAATCCTCCTGCTAATTCATAATCCCTTCTTTTCTTGTGAAAAGATTTGTTTGTTTAAGAAATAATCCCTTCTTTTCTTTTTTTTTTTGATAAGAATCATTTTATCATAAAAAGTTATTATATATTTTCTTAAACTTTTGTTAAAAATGGCTATACAAAATACTATCATTTTGTTTACAAAACATTAATGATATGTCAATATAAAGATATCATTATAAAAAAATTTAAATTTAAATATTTTTATGATAATTATTTTATCATAAAAATTATTATATATATTTTTTAAAAAAATAATTTTAAAAATTATGAAAAATCTTAAACATTAAAATAGGTACCAAAAAAGTTAAAAAAATTATAATATTATTTTATATAATACTTTTAAAATATTTAAAATTATCTTTTGGTATAATACTCTTAGATGTTGAATAGGTACCCAAAATGTATCCTTTTTTTTCCCTCCGTCGATGGGCGCCCATTTCTTCCGCCTCCCAGCGCTCCAAAAGCCCCAAAATCCCTCCACCTCTCCATCTCCCCTCCCCACCGCTCCCAAAACTCTACCGCCCTCCTCTTCCTTCCGATGGCTCCGACGAAGTGAAAGGCACGCCGCCAAGGTAATGACCATGTCCTCTTGCCCAGCCACCGTCCGCCGCATCCCCCTCCAATTGACCTCTCAATCGTGCCCTTGCCCTCTGATTTTTTTTTTTCGATTAGCAGATGGGAGAAAGCCCATCTCACCCTCCACCTCTGCCGCAGCCCCCTCCCCTTGCTCGCTCGCCTTCGCGCCTCCCTCAACTTTCACACCATCATTCACCCACCGCCCAGAAAACACAATGTCCGACTGGTCCCCCTCCTCTACCATCGGCCATTTTTTTTTGGGTCATCTTTTAGGGTTGGTGCTTTTGCTCTGGCTGTTCACCCGCCGCCCAGAACCATGCCACCAGTCCCCCTCCTCTGCCATTGGGTGCGGACGGATGCCAAGTCGGTCCCCTTCCTCTACCACCCATTTTTATTTTTTTATCCAGAGAGACCTTCGACCGGTCCTCCTCCTCTACCATCCTTTTTTTTTCATTCATTTTTGAGGGCGGGTACCCTCCTCTACCACCAGGTGCCGACGAATGTCGAGCCCCCTGCTCTAGCTGATCACCCACGCCCAAAACCCTGCTTCGGTCCCCCAACCTTTTTTTTTAATCTAGTAGTAGAGAGATTGGCTGGTCCCTATTTCCCGACACTTCTCTGCCACCAAGTGGGAGGCCAGATTTTTTTTCACTATTTTTTTCTTATTCTAACTTTTATCTAATTTTTTTTGGAAATATGCAGGTGAATTATTGCTGTCCATATTTTTGTGGTAAAAAAAAATACTAACAGAAGAGGTGAAGTGCTTATTTATCTTGATGCAATGTTCATCTAATTTTTATTTTTTAAATTCTTAGTTATACTTTAAAAAAAGTTTACTATGTAAAAATTTTCTTATAGGACATGGACAAGAATTGGATTAATGATGATAATATTTTTTATTAAAAAATTAAAAAATAATATATGATAATATATTTTTATTGTAATATGATTATAGAAATATAATAATATAATAATATATAATTATTATATTATAATAATATGTGAAATAATAGTTATTTCTTTAAATTATGGCGAGTTGTAACGAATTCTTATATCTTTCTCTTTATTAGTATTTGAATTTTTTCTTTTATAAAAATATGATATTAAAATTCTTAATTATACTCTAAAAGAAATTTATAATGTGAAATTTTTTTTTGTAGGATATGAATAAAAGTTGGATTGATGATAATAATTTCTTTATTGATAGATATAAAAAATGTGTAGAATTTTTCTTAAGTTTCCGAAAGAAAATGTGAGGCATCCGGATGATATGATTTTTTATCCCTGTCATAATTATAATAATGGGATATTCAAAATCTTCAGTCAAGTGAAACATGACTTATATTTATGAGGGTTTTCACTCACTTATAGAGATTGGACTTTGCATGGAGAAAGAATACCGATACATGATAGTGATAATGATATCGATGATGAAATGATGAATAGTATTGAATTTAATGAAGACTTGGTAGGTGATTTATATGAGTTGTTGGGAGAAATGAGGAAAGCACAACAATCTGATGATACAATTAGTAGATCATAGGCCAAATTTTAATCTCTTAATGAATTAATTAAGGATGCACAACATGAACTATACCCAAGGTCCAAATATTTATTATTGTCTTTTATTGTCAAGCTACTCCACATAAAGGTTTTCAATAAATGGACTGATAAGTTCTTTGATATAGTGCTCAATTTTTTAAAAGAGTTGCTACTACAAGGTGCATTATTTTCCTCATCATATTATGGGGATAGAAAACTTTTATCTAGTATAGTGTTGGGTTATGAGTGTATTAAGGTATGTAAGTATGATTGTGTGCTCTTTTAAAAGGAATATGAAATGGAGAAATGCTGTCCAATATGTAAGAAACCAAGATGAAGGTTTGATGATGGCAAGGGTACCAAAGTTTCTCACAAAATACTGTGGTATTTTCTATTAAAGCCAAGATTACAAAGACTCTTCATGTTTAGTAAGACAGTTTCATATATGAGATGGCATAGTGAAAAGCGCGTTGAAGAGATTGGTATCATGAGGCATCCAGCCGACACTCCTGCATGGAAGGAGCTTGATAAGCAATATCCTCAACTTGCAGCAGTTTTTCATAATGTGAGACTTGCTTTGACTAGTGATGGATTTAATCCATTCGATCATATGAGTAACTCTTATAGCATATGGCCAGTTTTTCTTGTGCCTTATAATTTACCATCTTATGTGTTCAAAAAAGAGCCATTTCATTTCATGTCACTATTGATTCCTGGTCCACATTCTCCTTGAAAGGATATAAATGTTTATATGAGACCCTTGATAGATGAATTGAAGCAGTTATGGGATGAAGGTATGGAAACTTATGATTCTTATAGTGGTAAAAGATTTCAAATACATGTAGCAGTTTTATGGACTATAAGTGATTTTTCAGCTTATGGTTATTTATCTGGATGGGTCAGTCAAAGCTATAATGCCTGTCCTGTATGCCTTGATATGACCGATTCATAAAAGTTAAGAGATAAGAAAGGCTATATGGGTCATCATTGTTATTTGCCTGAAGAACACCCTTGGCGTAATAATAAAACAGCATTTAATGAAAAAGTTGACCACTGTTCAGAACCCTCGAAATTATCAGGAGAATAAGTATTGCAATGGTTAGAGCACTTGGAGGATGTTTTTGACAAATTTGGAAAATATCCAAGTAAAAAAGAAAGTGCGGTAGTGGTGAAGGAAATTGGGTTAAGAAGAGCATTTTCTTTGAGTTGCCTTATTGGCAAAAACTCAAAATCAAGCATACTTTTGATGTTATGCACATAAAAAAAAACATATATGATAATGTGCTTGGAACATTGTTAAACATTACAGGAAAAACAAAAGATACAGAGAATGCTCATGAAGATTTACAGGATATGAAAATAAGAAAAGGGTTATGGATGCAACAAGGGAATAATAAATTGAAAAAGCCACCTGCTTATTATATATTATCTCAAAGTGAGAGGAAAGCTTTTCTTGAGTTCTTGAATTCTGTTAAGTTTCCTCATGGATTTGCTTCAAACATATCAAGATGTGTTAAAGATGATAAGTTGATAGGCTTGAAGACATATGATTGTCATATTCTTCTACAGAGGCTTCTTCTAGCTGGAATTCGTGGCTATTTGCGTAAAGAAGTTAGCCAAACATTGTTTGAGTTAGATGATTTTTTTAAGAAACTTTATTCGAAGATCTTAAAAATAGAGGATGTAGAAAGATTGAAGAGGAACATACCTATGATCTTATGCAAGTTAGAGCAAATATTTTCTCCTGGCTTCTTTGATGTTATGGTATACTTAGCTATTCACTTACCCAAGCAAGCGAAGATTGTCAGACCAATAGGCTCACGATGGATATTTTCTTTTGAAAGATAATTAATTTATAGTTTCTACCAATTTTAATTTAAGTATTCTAAAATAATTAAGAACTTCTACTTATTTATTTTCTTAAGGCATCTTGGTTCTCTCAAAGATATGGTTGGTAACAGAGCTCGCCCTGAAGGTTCAATTGCAGAACGATACATTATGAATGAATGCACAACATTCTTATCAATATATTTCAAGAATGATGAAATCGAGTTCAATCAATCAGGAAGAAACTATGATAGAAGCCAAAACCAATAGTCTGGAGGGCTTGGAGTGTTTTTTTTAATGGCTCATCCTTTTGGACATATTAGGCCCAAACTTGAAATATCGCAAAAGGAATTGGATATGGCTCAATGGTATATTTTAAGTAATTATGATGAAATCACAAAATACTTAAAGTAAAAAAAAATTTAAATATTATTTTTATTTATTTTATTAAGTATTTTAGTATTGTTAATTAAAGTACTATTAAAATAATTTATAATTTATAGGATGCATAGGCAAGAACTATTGAAGGTGAGCCATCTCAACATTAGTGAGAGACAACAGAAGCAATTGTTCTAATTGGTTTAAAGGTTATGTAAGTTGTTCATTTTCAAATAGGATAATTTAATACTCTTAGCAAGGAACTTACAATATTTATAATTTGATTTTTGTATTTATTATGTAGATGAATCAATTACATTACCAAGGATGTAAAGAAGCTATAGATGAATTATGGGCATTTAGCAAATGGTCCACATAAATCTAGCACAAGATATTACTCTGGTTGTATTGTAAATGAAGTTTGATTTCACATAAAAGATCATGACAATCTTCATAGAACTCAAAATAATGGATTACTTATAGAAGAAGAACATGAAGGAAAGATGGTTGAGTTCTTTGGTTTTTTGAAGAGTGTTGTTCAATGCACATTCCTTAAAGAATATATAGTGGTGCTATTTGAGTGTGAATAGTTTAACACTGAAAGCAGTCGAACAGTACAAGATGATGATCAATTCATAAGCTTTGATGTGAGGTCATGGTGGTATAAGGATTATCCTTTTGTATTATCAGATCAAGTTCAATAAGCTTTTTATAATAATGACACAAAGTTGAGTTGTAATTGGCAACTCGTACAATGGATGCAACATCGACATTTATGGAATCTTCCTAAGTTAGAATTGATAGATATGGAACATGGAGTTAATGATGAAGTAGTACAGCAATTTCAATCAAATGGGATAGTTTCAATTATTGAAAATGGTGATGAGTCTCTCGACACATTATATAGAGATTAAATAGATCCTAACAAATTTGATAACGATATTGGAGGGTCCACAATAACTACTGTTCAAGAATACGAAGATGACATTAGAGAAGATGGCAGCAATGAAGAGGACATTGATGAAGATGATGTAACTAAAGAGGAAGATAATATGAAAACTGATGAAAGCATTGATAATGATTGTGATAATTAGTATAAAGATTTTTTTTGTATATGTATATTGCATTACTGAAAGTAATTTATGAAAGAAATTTTGTCTTCATGATTTTTTTGTTCTTCATGTTTATATAGTTATGATGTATTCAAATTTTAAGTGCAAAATACTTTTTTTGCAACTATTAAGTATGATTGTTTGTTTAATTTGTTTATCTTTCTAATTTCTTTATAGATTTATGGCAAGACTTGAAAGAAGCCGATACAAGCGACCAAGAAGTTTATCTTCATCAAATACCAATGTAGTAGGTCAAGAAAAAATTGTTATGATGCCTACTTCAGCTCTAGCATCCACTATGCCTACATTACCAAACAGTAGTGAGACTTCCCCTTTTACAAATACTCCTAGAAGAGATCTCAATCCTCCTACTTTAAGGAGTAATAAAAGTGAGTGTATATATATATATATATATATATATATATATATATATATATATATGTAAATGAATGATTATATCTATACCAAATATTATAGTTTGTAAATATAATTTTATAGTTATATAATAATTATATGCATGCTTGATATTGACTATATTTTTGAATAGATAGATATATTTGTATCGCTATATATTGTAGTATTTATGGTTATTTGAATAGTTATGATGGTAATGGTTGCGTTATAGTTGTTGTTATTATTGTATTTTTGAATAGCTACATGTATTAACATGATTATATATATTATATTACTTATGATTGCTTGGATGGTTATAGAATGATTATGGTGGTAGTGGTTCTAATGGTGGTGGTTGTCATTATTGCCTAATTGCGGTTATTTAATATTTGCAATGATTTTATATAAATTAATATAAAATATGTTATATGCATATTTAAAGATTTTCTAATATTGCATATATACTTATGTTATTCTAACTTTTTGGATTTATTTGTTTTTTGTATTGTAGGTTGTTGAGAAGGGAATTGACTTGCATGCAAGTTTTGTAGAAGCTTGATGGCTGTTGAAGCTTTGTGGATCTTTTATTTATGGCTTTGCGGTTGTTGATTAAGACTTGGACATTTTCTTATTTTATAGAAGTTGTATGAGATCTAGCTATCATTTTGTTAGTGAATTTTTGTTATGAGGACGATGTATGTTTTGTTATGAATATAATATATGGAGAAATATGTAGGAATCTTTATATAACTATATATTTGAAGGATATTTGAATTACTATGAATAGATTAATTAATTTAAATTTTAATATATTATTCTTTCTTATTTAATGAAAAAATAGCAGGTTCATTTTTTTTATGACAACAAATAATTTATCATTAATGGCATGTTAATTTTTTATGACAATAAATTTTGTTATCAAAAATTATTTTTTAATGATAAATTAATTTTTTGTGATGATAAATTTTGTCACTAATGGTAGGTAAATTTTTTTGCTATAATATATTTTATCATGAAAAAATATTTTACTGACATATTAACTTTTTTGTGACAATAAATTTTATCACTTTAAATTATTTCTAAATTATAAATTAACTTTTTATGATAAAATATCTTATTGCTTGAAGTGTATATCCTATTTTATTAAAAATTTATTGTGACAAAAATATATTATCATAATATTCCATTTTTAGTGACAAAAATATTTTGCTACATAAAATTTATATTTAAGAATCTATTGTGGCAAAATATTTTGTTGCAAAGTAGAATTTTTAGCAACAACATATTTTTTCATAAAGCTAGATTTTTAGTGACAAAAAATTTTTGTTACTTAATAATGCATAAAGAATAAAATTTTATTATTTTTAGTGATGAATATACTTTTTATGACAAAATTTAATATTTTTTGTGACAAAATTTTTGTCACTAAATATATTTTTTTAATGACAAAATGCTATTTTGTTGCTAAAAGTATATTTTTTGTGACAAAATAAGTTTTGTCGTAAAATGTTAGTCATGACTTATTGCGACGGGGTTTTAGCAATAAGGCTGTGATGAATTTTTTTATCGCAAAAAAATTTAGTGACAAAAAATGAATTTTTTTGTGATAACTTTTTTTGTCGTAATTTTTTTTGTAGTAAATATATGACATCCTATAATATTATATGATAGCTTATTGTTGTTGGTTTACCTCATGTGGTTGAATATTGTCAAAATTTTTATCGTGACTCCTTTTTCTATAGTTATGCCACCTCAACAATCTTGAAAATTTTGAAAGGTCAAATGGGGCTCGAATATTTGTGTGCTCCAGGAACCACACTTGCACATGAGCATTTTAACAAAATAAACTATAAAAAAAAAATTTAAAAATAAAAAATTATAATCTAAAAATAATATGATTTAACTTTACCACGAGGGCTATCGAATAGCCAACAAGAGTGGGTTGCCTCCTTCCTTTGTCAACCTTCTTTGTTTTGCGAGGCTCCCCTGACCTTAGATAGTCAGCAATCTCTAGGAGGATTTCAACCATCAGGTTCTTAATGAAAACGGTCCATGTAAAAGATTCTAATTATGACAAGTTATCTAAAAATAGGATCACATCTCTTGGACAAGTCTGGTTTGACTTTGGAGCCAAGAAAAGCGCAAAAATATATATTATCCAAAGCTTGACAATATCCTCAATATCCTTCTTTCTTTTCAATGATTTTAGTTATTCAATCAAAAACTCTAATCCTTTATATTGCAGCTTTAAATGCTTTCCAAATCTGTCGAACAACTTTTCCTTCTTCTTTGATTTTCCGACGATTGAGACTTTCACCCCGTGACATGGAAGATCAATGATTAATGCCACTTCTTCCGCACTAAATGTTATTACCTTTTCTGTAATAATAAATTGATCTCCTCCAATATGACATCTTATGATGTCAGCGAGGAGTACCCTATCTACAACAAATGGATCTATATCAATAAAGGCACTGAATGGAGTTTTTCGGATAAGCTGAAAGTGCTTAGGGGAAAAGCCAATATTTTGGATATTTTGAACATAAACTTGAGGTTTACAGGAGTTCTTAAAAATTGAAGCCCTTCGTTCAGAAAATCGGAAGAAATTTGAGTTAACACTACAAGAAAGAATCGAATTGTCAACAATAGAAACTCAAAGTAATAAACAACATGTCATAATCTTGACTAAAGAATATCTTACGAAGATGCTTTGTCTAGCATATATCATAAGTTCACCAAAAATATTATCATTTTGACATAGAATGTCATAATAATATCAAAATTATAATATCCTATCATAGAAATAAATACAAAAAAAAAATATGATATTAAGGATCAAAATTATGACATTCTGGATCTCCGAATGCAAAATTATGACATATTGTGCCAAAAATATAACATTAAGGATCAAAATTATGACATCTTGAGATGGAAAACATAGAATTATGATATATTATATCAAAATTATGACATTAAGGATTAAAATTATGACATCTTGGCATAGAAATATTTTCAAATGAAAAAATATGACATCCTGAGTCAAAATTTTAATATAGAATATGATAATAATATCAAAAATCATATTCTTATGAAAATTTGACTATTGGATGTTATAATTTTTACATAAAATATCATAGTTTTGATATAGAATGTTAGAATAATATCTGAAACTTTTTTTTGAAAGAATTTTACATAAAGAAAGTCATAATTTTAACCTACAATCTTATAATTTAGATATAGGATGCCATTATTTTTATTAAAGAATGTCTTATGGCGGTCTTTTGCAAACACGATGTCATAATTTTAAAATATCATAAATTTGACATATAATGTCATAATGAAATCAAAAATTATATTTGGAATATATTTTTATTACATGATGTCATAATTTTTATCTGAGATGTCATAATTTCGAACATGATGTCATAATAATTTCTAAAACTTTCATCTGAAAGAATTTTGCATACAGAAAGTCATAATTTTAACCTCGAATGTTATAATTTTGAAATATAATGTCATAATTTTTTATAAGATATATCTTACGGAGGTGTTTTGCCTATAAGATGTCATAAGTTCATAAAAAATATCATTATTTTGATATAGAATATCATAATAATATCAAAATTATGACATCCTAGAACAGAAAAATTCTCGAAAGCAGAATTATGATATTTAATATCAAAATTATGATATTAAAGATCAAAATTATGATATTTGACATAAAATACATCAACGAACTAGAATTATGATATCCTGTGTCAAAATAATGACATCATGTATTAAAAATATAACATTAAGGGTCAAACTTATAACATCCTAAAGAAGAACCATCACCGAACACAGAATTATGATATCTTGTATTAAAATTATAACGTTAAGAATCTAAATTATGATATTCTGGCACAGAAACATCCTCAAACGCAAAAATATGACATCCTGAGTCAAAATTTTGATATAAAATATGATAATAATATTAAAAATTATATTCTGATGGAACTTTGACTATTAGATGTCATAATTTTTTTATGAAATATTATAATTTTGGTATAGGATGTCAAAATAATGTCTAAAACTTTCTTTCAAAAGAATTTTGCATAAAGAAAATCATAATTTTGATCTACAATCTCATAATTTTGACATATGATGTCATTATTTTTATTAAAGAATATTTTACGGGATCTTTTGCAAACATGATGTCATTATTTTAACTAAAATATCATAATTTCATATATAATATCACAATGATGTCATAATTTTGAACAAAATGTCATAATAATTTTTAAAATTTTCATCCAAAAGAATTTTGTATTCAGAAAGTCATAATTTTAATCTAAAATATCATAATTTTAAAATAGGATGTCATATTTTTTTAAAATAATATCTTATGAAATTGTTTTACCTACAGGATGTCATAAGTTCACAAAAAATGTCATCATTTTATCATAAAATATCATAATAATATCAAAATTATGTCATCCTAGCATAGAAAAATCTTTGAAAATAGAATTATGACATTTAACATCAAAATTATGACATTAAGGATCAAAATTATGACATCCGGTATAGAATACGTCAACGAACGTAGAATTATGATATTTTGTGTCAAAATAATGACATCTTCTGTCAAAAATATAACACTAAGAATTAAAATTATAATATTCTGGAGAAGAAACATCATCGAATGTAGAATTATGACATCCTATGTTAAAATTATGATATTAAGGATATAAATTATGATATTTTGGTATAAATATCTCCAAACGCAGTAATATAACATCTTGAGTCAAAATTTTGACATAGAATGTGATAATAATATCAAAAATCAAATTTTGGTGAAAATTTGACTATTGAATGTAATAATTTTTTTCATAAAATATTATAATTTTGACATAAAATATCAGAATAATGTCAAACTTTCTTTCGAAAGAATTTTGCATAAAGAAAATCATAATTTTAATCTACAATCTCATAATTTTAATACAGGATGTCATTATTTTTATTAAAAAAAATCTTATGAAGGTTTTTACAAATACGATATCATTATTTTAACTAAAATATCATAATTTCATATATAATATCATAATAATATCATAATAATTTCTAAAACTTTCATTCGAAAGAATTTTGCATACAGAAAATCATAATTTTAACCTAAAATGTCATAACTTTGAAATAGGATGTCATAATTTTTTTTAAAGAATATTTTATGGAGTTGTTTTGCCTACAGGATGTCATAAATTTTTCAAAAATATTATCATTTTATCATAGAATGTTATAATAATATCAAAATTATGACATCCTGACATATAAAATTTTTTAAAAATAAAATTATGATATTTAACATCAAAATTATGACATTAAGAATCAAAATTATGATATTTAATATTAAAAATTAAAATTATGATATCTTAGAGAAGAAATATCAACGAAGGCATAATTATGATATTCTGTATTAAAATTATGATATTAAGGATCTAAATTATGACATCCTGGCACAGAAACATCTCCAAATGCAGAATTATGACATCTTGGATCAAAAGTATGATATAGTAAATTAAAATGATGACATCCTATTGGTAAAATGTCTTCCAAAGGTACCTGTGATAATATTATGATATCATAGGTTAAAATTATGACATTATAAATTAGTATTATGATAACTTTTATATAAAATATCTTTCTAATATAATTTTTAAATTTTTTATGACATCTTGGTTCAAATTTATGATATTTTGTGTTAACATTATGCCATCTTGCTAGTAAAACATAATCCGAAGATAGTTTTGACGATATTATGACATCTTAGGTCAAAATTATAACATTAAGGATTAGTATTATGATATTTTGTAGGTTAAATGCATCCCAAGTAAAATTTTTAGCATTTTTATGACATCCTGGGTCTAGAACTGAAAGTGGGCTGGGTCGGGTCAGGTTTCACCCCTATCCGAGCCCGGCCTTTTTTTTGGGCTTCGGGCTGGGCCTAGGCCCGAACAATGTTTTGATATTAAGGTCCGAACCCAACCCGAGGCCAAGCCCAAGTTTGGCCCGAGCCTAATTGGACTAGCCCAGATCCCTTGCAATTGATCGGGCCCAAGCTTGAGCCTGGCCCGAATGGGTTTGGGTGGGCCCATAGTATTTATATGATTTGAAACTCAAGGTACAAGAACACTGTTAAGTATTTAAGTGGACTCAACATGGACATAGGACAAGTTTCGGGTTTTGCACGTTGCAGCCTAACAGGATTATTTCCTCATGAGCTCGGTGAACTTAACCCAGAAAACTCGGATGAGTTAAGCATTAGTTTTGATATCCTTTTTCAGTATTTTCCATGCATGTTATAAGTTCATATTAGTTTATGAATAAGAAATGTTTTATCATTTTATAGAATTTTATAAGTTTACATATTTATTTATAAGTTGAGATCTTAAGACTAGTTAAGTATTCGAGTTGACTCATCAGTCAAGATGAATTCAAGTTTTGGGCCTTGAATACATTTCTTTATACAAAGTGGTACACCCCAAACTTTCACGTTAAACTGTCCGACCAAACTTCCCCACCAAGAGTCAGGATACAACTAATAGAGCTCCAAAAGCAATATAGTTAATTCCCAATATTGAGCAAAGGATATAGAAAAATTAAATCTGAGAACTGAAAGATTAACAATATTATCTCTACACCATGAAGGAGGGCTCCCCGGGAGATAAAGCCTGGAAGCTTTTGATCGGTTTGACAATTCAAGCCATTGATCAGGCTTTTAATTAGACTGAAATTCGAGCTCGAGCTCGGACCGAGCTTTAGTCGGGCCAAAGATATACCTGAGCCTGGCCCAAAGGATAAACGGATTGAAAATTGAGGCCCAAGCCCGGCTTAAACTATTTCAGATCTAGCCCGAAGCTCGCTCCAAAATTTGGCCAGCCCGATTGGGCCTAGACCAGTCCGAGCCCAATTCCAGCTCTACCTAGATCAGATTTATGAGATTATATGTTAATATTATGATATATTTTAGATAAAATATCTTGAGAAGATAATTTTCCTCCACTCCCGAAGATATAATTTTCATCTACGAGACAGTTATTTGTAAAACCTGAAAGTAAACCGCTTTGAAATGAATCGAGAGGTAAAAAATCTTTATTGGATGCCCTAAACCTTGAAAGAAATGCCTTAAACCTAAACAGGAGTTTACCTTCTTCTTTTTCTTCTATTTCATGTCTCCCGAGGTTGTACAGGCTCATCCTCTCCCTTGTAAACAGCTATTGCCGTACTCCTGATCAAGTCCTTTTCTTTGTTGCCTTCTCCTTGACGCCTTCTAAACTTGAACTTTTTAGCAACTATAACTAAAAATTTTCCTTCATCCAATAGAATTTTTCATAATATGTCAAAACGCTCACTATAGAGATGATCTATTCGATAAACTCCGCTTCTCCAAAAAAAGAAATGAGAAAAATGCTGAACGTTGGAGTGGAGGAAAAATGAAAAAGCCTTTTAGGATAGAAGATGAAATTTTTGACATGATTTTTGCTTATTTCAATGGAGGCAAAATCATCTTTTCATATTTTTGAAAAGATCGAGATTAATTATAGACCAAAGAATGATGATACCGTCTAGGAGAAAGCCACAACCATCACGTCACATCATGAGGGCTTCAAGTGGATTAATTAAATAAAATGGTGCACTCCACATCTGATTTTTTATACCACAGACGGTGTAGAAAAAATTACCCTCTATCTTAAATTAGCCTAAGGGAGAACTAAACCAATAACTCTACTAGCAAGAAAGTTTTTGATTTTTTTTCTTCTTTAAGATAGCCACTAGAGGAGATGCAGCAGAATAAGAAGCCCGTCCCATATTTTGCCCACCCCATATAATTTTTGTTCCGGAAAAAAGAACTAGATTGGTAGATTTTCATTATTTTTAAGGGATATTCATGGATAATTACCATAGCCATATATTTTTTAACGGGGCATTAGGTTGGAGAGAGCTGCGGTTTGAAATAAGAATGAGAATGAATAACTCCCATTCTAACCATTTGGTTGAGAAAAATTTTATTCTAATTTCGATTTCAGAATGGAATCGAAATGACCAACTTTTTCTAACACCCAATCCTAATTAGCCCCCAAAGATACAAATTTTCATTCCAATTCTAATTTTGATCGTGATCCTAAATCAAATGCTTCGGAAGATAGGACTATTCTTATTTTCATTCTAATCCATTTCAATTCTAATTTTAATTATGAACCAGACGCTCCCTTAATTCATTCATGAATCCCTACTCGAAAAAGCAACTTGATCCTTATCATAGATGCACCTGAATTTGAATTAATTACACGTTTAATTCACCAGCTACCCAAAACCCTTTAGGGATGACCACCACTTGCAGGACCGTTACATGTTCGTAGCCATCAAATGATTCTGGGGAAAAGGGCGCTGAAAGGAATGAATAAAGTTTGCTGTGACATGAGTAAGCTACATGTGGTAATGGCGTGGAATGACAATTCCCCCAACGACAAAATCTCATGATATCTTGCCAAGGAAATTTCGGGTTCGAATATCACCCATTTAAAGGAGAAAAAGAATAAATGCAAAACCTATTATTCCCGTGAGGTGTGTGATGCTGACAGCACATGCTGCTCAACATAGAGCAAGCCCGTAGGTTGAGAAAGAATATGAACAAACTGGTAGAGGATTTGCTATCTACAACTCCAGATTCAGAGGACAATGTTGCAGACCCGGATATAAGGGTTGTCAAAGTCTACATACTTGGTCCAGTAGTGCTTGTACCTGGTCATAGCAAGATCCAGCCACGGCTTATAATTCCCATTGTAGTGAATGACAGCTGCCTTCTCAATGTCCGAGGGGCTGATTTGAGGATTGTAGCCCAAACCAAGAACATGCCAACTCCGATCAAGCGCATATGTCAGGCCATAAAATGATACCAGACCGGCAGGCAGTGTCCCAAGCTTCCACAGATTTCGATCTTTGTTCTATAGTGAAAAAAGAAACTTCTGATCAGTGGGGGTACCATATAAATTTCAGCACAAGTGATATCAACATTTAGGGCAAGCTTAATATGACATGAACAAAGCGATGAGGCACAACATATTGCTTCAAGATACAAGTTTAGGCAGATCATGTACACCTACACACTGAGATGTAAATTTGTGGATCGTCTTCAATAATTTGCCAGTTAATGTCTGAGAGCACTCCATAGTGCCATCGATACTAAGACCATCTTGCAACATACAGAAACAAATTTAAAAGAAGTTCTACAAAATAAAACTCAATAATTATAATCATCAGAGAGACAACAAAACTGACAATCACAGCACAGAGGAAATAGGTGGAAATTTAATGTGCATGTCTTCATGCCAATTGAAAAAAACAAACATATTCTAAATTTATGCTTATATGTCAGCGCATATTCAAAATCCACTGACTTTAATGTTTAGTAGACTTGACATTTTTGTGGATACCGCATCAAATGCCATGTTTTTCTTCTCAACAGGCAATCATGGTTCATTTTTTTTCCATGTAAAATTGCTTTCAAATAGTGAATTATACCCTTTAAACAGTGATAATAACTCAGCAACATGAAAATTATCTTAAATTTCAGGAAAAAATATAATAAGAATTATAGGTAATTAAAAATTGTAACAAGAAGAACTCTGGGAATGATATCATACACAAAACTGGAAAAAAACCATCCTTACCAAGTTTTGCCAGTAGTGATATATTCCTGTGATATCTCGTTTCTTCCATTCTTTCAAGTCAAGGATGTTCATTCCAAATGCCCATCCACAGCCTTTTGGATCAAAGTTATAAGAGATCATTGGGTCTGAGAAGTTGAGATAACCATCAAACTGATGAAAGCTCCCTTTGCAGGTCTCAACAGCACCATTAACCATCCCTTTCATATCTATAGACCAAAGTGGTGTTAAATCCTTTTGAACAATGACATCATCGTCAAGAAATAGTATCTTATCCAGCTTTGGAAATATTTCTGGCATGTAGAACCTTAGATGGTTGAGCATAGACAAGTACTTGGGATTCTTGTACTTGAGATTTTCATCCCCAGCAGAAAGAGTAGAAGGGTGATCTGCTCTGAAGTAGTATTGTTTAAGATTCTCAGATTTAATCTGGTGAAGAACTGGACAATAAGATGAATTAAGCCACTTGAAATCGTCAAAGTTCTCCACATGTACTGTCGCATCTAAAAGAGGATGGGCAATGAACCACATCTTCATAGCTGCAAAGTTCATCCTGTCTGTGACAATGTGAAAGATATGTTTTTCGGGTTCCTTCACATGTAATATAGTAGAGTTGACTACAACTGCTGTGGCAAGAACATTATCAGAGAAGATTGCATAATGGTAGAGGGATGGATCTTCAAGTCTGGCCTTATCTGCTAATTCTTGGCTTGTATGATCTTGTTGGAAGTAATCAGTAGTAAGCTGTAAAGTAAGGCAGTGTAGGGGTTTAGGGATTGTCTTTGTTGTAGTGAACTGCATCAAGAACTGGTTTTTTTTCTGTTGTGCAATTACTGTTTCCTCTAAGGACTGCGCCATGGCTCGTAATTTTCTTGCCACCAAAGAACAATCATATAAGTGCTCTTTTGCAAATGATAGAACCCGAGCCATTGCTTCTACATATTCAAGAGCACTGGAAGATAGGAGAAAACAAGGGTTTTCACATCAGAGTGGGATTTTTAAATGGAACAGTGTTATACAGAAATAGTTGATAGACGGAATACCCTTTTTGCAGTTCAGCATCTGAGTTTGCTTCTTTAATAGCATTTCGATTTTCTTTAATCCGGTTCATCAAGTACCCAAAAAGATCAAAATTTTTCATGGAACGAGCAATGCTAGCATATACCTTAGCCATTATGATCTGATCTTTCATTAGTTTCAAAGTGGAATCTCGGTCACGGTTATGATGCTCTCTCTTCCACATGCTGTAATGTTGCCTGAGTGTGTTGTTGAAATGCTCTGAGCGATCCACGGTTGCTAGTTTCATCCGTAATTCAGCATCTTTGCTTAGTTGAATCAGCTCTGCAGTTCTTTTTTGCTTCCTTTTTCGACGCCGTTTCTGCAACAAAAGAACCATAAAAGTTCTGATCAACTAAGCAGAAGTTTAGATAAAAATTTAGAAAAGAATAGGATGATCACCAAACGCTTTCGCTTATCTGAGCTAGTTGAGCGAGCTTGTTGATGTTGATCAGTAGAAGGCTGGTCCTTGTCCCACAATTCACTAAATTGTGGCTTAAATGACCCTTCTTTCCACTGTCAGTTGAGGGAGATGAAGTAATTATCAGGGCAATGTCATCCAACAATAAAGTAAGATTGTTCACCAACAGAGGACATGCTAACAAGCTTGAAAAGAAGCATAAAATATAACTAAGAGACATGCTAACAAGCTAGCCTCTCAAAATTGAAATGTATCAGTGGTGTTTTTTCTCCTTTCTAGCTTCTGATATTCTCAGAGTTTGTCTTATTTTAAGAGATGTTTCTTTACAATCAGAATTCTCTCAAACTTAATAACATTCAATATAAATTATTCTCCTCTTAAGAAGATCACATTTGTTTCTTTCAAACACAGCACGTCAAGTCAGCAAAGTTACCAGTCCACCCTTTGGATTTACAGCGGTTTCATCATTATGATTCTTCCACGTCCAAGAAGCAGATAAATCCTTTGAGCTTACTTTATGCACTTTTAGAGAACCAGAAGCATCTGCATACATAGTAGTTATCTCAACATCCTGCACAAAAAATAATGTCATAAAGACATCGAGGTAACTCCACTTGCATGAATAGAATGTATTTTGACACTTAACTAATTTGCAGATGGGAACAGTCTGAATGAAATCATCTGTCTGGCAATCATTCTTCTTTTTGGCCAATATTCAGTCATACCAAACATGAGTATATGAAGGATCATAAAACTAATGACAGAATGCTATGCTCTGTAATAGATTCTAAGCATGCTGCCACTCTAGACAAGATGACAATGAACAACTTTTAAGTTGAAAAATTAACAGATGAATTATGCAGTAATTATGTTTTCTTAAGATAAATATGCTAGTTATGCTTGCTTTTCATCTCTAGATGCTATATTCTGAACCCATCTTGTTCCACTACATTCAACTTGATCTGAGGTATCTCCTACCATTTATATGGTTTTTGACCTCCACAGAGGGTTATGAACTTGTTTTACCTCTCATTTGCTCTCTTCTTTGTAAAATTTAGTGCTCTTCTAGTGTTTGGACCTTTCATCACTTGCTTGCCGTGGACACTGCTTTGATCATGGAAACATCTAGGTGGTTCAGCTAAGTGTATCAGACTCCACATGCATTCTCATATTCCCAACTAAAAACAACTTAGGAGATTAAAAGCTTCTTATCTTATCCTTTTATGAAGTCAAGTATGGTTCATGAGTGGTAGATATTTTGCAACTGCCAGTCTGCACAGGAGGATGAACAATCAGAAGCTCTTCACTCTAATACCTAGGTTTCAACATGAGCTAGGGACTGTGGAGTTATCCTTTCTTACTACTGCTTCATGACCATAAGAAGATTTTTCAGCTTTTCACACTTCTTTCTCTTTACTATGAGTCCGTTCAGCAAGTTATGTGAATGTCATCCTCTATTTCTAATTATATCAGCTGTTACCAAGCTTGCATTGTAGCAAAGGAGAATTACCTTTATTTTTCTCAGAACCTGAGAGGCTCAAACTAAAGAAGGAAAAGCAATAGACCAAATCAAATTTTTCTCACAATCTGAATTAGCTACAGATTCCTGTAATTTTTTTAAAAAAATCAAGTTTATTGGAGAAAAACAATTTTCAATGTTTTAAAATATGGCCAAAGTATATCTGATAGTATAGGATAAACCAGAAACTAACCAATGAAAATTCTGAAAAGAATGCCTTAAAATTCTTTAATGGAAGCCAAAACCGGTAGCAATAGTCACTTGAGAAACATTAGAACAATATACATTGTGGAAGAAAAATCACAAGGAAAGCTCAAAACCTTTCCAGGTATGCAGTGCGGACAACCCTGCAGACGCCTATAGCCTTTTCCATATCTCTGGCTGTAAAAGATATGCTAATGACATTCAAGTGGGGCTAAAGAAAAGCATCTCTCATAAAATTGAACCTAAAAGCCTCCACCAAGGCAACATATATGAACCAAACAATTATCATATACAAATGATATCTTAAGAACCCTTAAGCTATGAGAAAGTGCCATTTTCTACACTAGCATTGACTGAATACATTGTAAGCTGCAAGCAGTAATGTAAATATTACTATACAATCCCAAAAACTGATCCTGGTGGATACTTAAAGCTAGTTATGCTATCTTTAGCATAAGCATGTCCTGTTATAGCTATACACAACGATATCATTGCAACAAATAAGACCAAAAAAAAAAAAAATCATTAAGAAAATAAAAAGATGAATTAGCTCTCTAAGTTGCCAGCAATTATCAATAATTGGGAAAAAAGATAACTTACAAATAAATCAGACAGTGCATTCCTTGGCTCATGGATGCTTTAAGTGCTGCACAAACTATTCCTAGATCAAGTACATCACTAAATGTATGACAGCTAATAAAAAGGAATCTGGCATATCCCAGCAATAATAAGATAAAAACAGAAATACAGGAATCACAACGATGCAAAAAAGAAATGTCAATCTAACTTGATCAGTGAGTTGAACCTTAAGATAATAAGTGAACAAAAATATTACTTATTTAACTAGAATTGTAGACAGAATCTCAGAAAGGTAAGACAAATGATTAAGTTAGCCACCTTTCAATTGAAAATCTTACCCTGTTGGATCATCAGGCACCACTATGGAAACCATTTCTGAAGTCTCTGATCTGACTCCACAGGTAAAGATCCAGACCTGGAAAATTGCAAAAAGAACATAAAGTTTGAGCTAATAACATTTTCAGGAAATCAATTTCAGTTTGACCAACCATTTTTCAAATTCTAAAGTACATGAGAATTTTATTTATTTAGAAAATTAACAAGAAATAGCCAAACAGCTCATGTAAATATATAGAACCATCAAATAAGTTAATAATGAACTAAAGGTATTCCCTGACATTTTCATTTACCAAAATTAACATAAAAATCAACACTATATTTGAATATAAACAATAAATTTCTGAATTAGATATTCATGAACAATATGTTATTGGTCATGTATATTATCCTGGATGGTGATGGGAAAGGTGTCTTAAGAACTAGAGATAACAAATATATACGCTATAGATAGTGAGACAGATATATAGTCATTATGATAAACTTTTACCAACAAAATGATGATCTGGTTGCTTCTTGCAATTTGCATTTAGGAGAGAACCTAGGGGAATTAAAAGCAAAATGCAGCAATTGGATAACCAACAACCATCAAATCAGCCACGTCCACTAAACCAAACTCAGGAATTCCACACTGTGGTGCAAACTATGCAGGAACGGATTTTGATTGCAAAGCGAGTAAAAGGTCATAAGGAGCACATGCATCGGCAGATGAGATAATCACCACTTATGAACATACACATGTATCCTACAGATCTACATACATATGTATGTACATACTCACATACACAAATAAATGCATGCATATATATGTATGTATGTGTATGTATGTATCTCTCTCTCTCTCTCTCTCTCTCTCTCTCTCTCTCTATATATATATATATATATATATATATATATATATATATATATATATAATAGTTTTTGGCAATTTTGATGCAGATGCTTTCTTTGAAAAGAGCCTATTTTCCAAGAAGAAGGATTGTTAAACTGTCAAATGCAAAACCCATCCAAGGGTAGGAAAGGCTCCAGAGTTCAGTTTCATGCTAGACTCTGGGGGTTTCTCATTATAATATACTATGTACATATACATGCATGAATCTGTGCATGTACGTATATTTTATATATATGATTTAGCATTGACAATGAGGCTACACAACATAATTAATGATCTAAAAGATTTAAATTGTCTTGAAGCTATAAGTCCAATCTTTATGCATTAGCATTTTAATGAGATTTTAATTTGTCGATATTATAATTTTGATATATGATAAAGTTCCATTACACGTTGCAAATGACAAAATAAGGCAGTTGGATGGCCCCATTTTGCAATTTATTGTGGAACCAGACGTTCTCACTTTTTTCTCTCCCCGTAACAACCAAGTCATAAAGTTGGTTAAAGCCTAGCAGCAGAGCTCAAAGAATTTAGAGTGAGTGGACTGGCCCAGCTTTGCAAGCATTGTCATTATTGAGATCATCCTAAACTCTGGATTATTCCCCTAGACATACATCATTCCCGTGTATTTTCATGCAATAACAAATCCAGGGTTTTGGAATAATAGAAATTGAAGTTTGGCATTTGGATGGCTCTATGGGTTCTTTTTTCGCCAAATAATAATAATACAGTAACATTCCTTTTCACAAAAATAACAAACATTTCCTGTCTGCCAGCAATCCTTAATATTCTACATCTCTACAAATCATCTCTCTACGGAAATGAGAAGAAGAAAATCTTGAAATTCAGATAAACTGAAATGTCCTAATAAACTCACATTTTAACATGCATCGTTTCCCAAGAAAACATATCAAGTGCTGAAATTAATGCATGAGAATCTGAGCCCAAGAAGAAGCTGATACTTAATAAGAAAAACGATCCATAAGCAGCCATTACAAACAAACAAGTAGCTCAATCAGATAAAAACATTGAACCGGTAAAAATTAAACAAAAAAAATCATGAGCACAAGACAATCCGAATCCTCATCGAGCATCATTCCATCCCATCAACACCTCAAGAATCAAGAAACATACAACTCTAAACGCGGGGCCATTCTTCTTCAAAGCAATTCAAACCCTAAGACTCCAAAACAAGAACAGAATCAAGAAAAGGACATCCGGCCCAATCATCGTTCCCACACACTCCAGATCAAACCATCTCCTCACAATGTGCCCCCGAATATGCGAAAAAGAAACCAAAAGAGCGACACAGAGATCATGGACGAAGACTCTGGCGATCAAGAAATCCAAGGCATCGAACAAGACTACAAAAGAACGGGAGAACCTCGAAAAAGGAAGACAAGAAGAGTTGTTCTTGCCTCGAAGCAGCAGAGGAGGAGAAGAAATCCACAACTGGAGAAGCATCGGTCACCACGGCACGCCATTTGGGCGAGAAGAGGAGGAAGCGAGGGAGGGGGAGGGAGAGACGAAGAGGGGAGGGGAGAAGAAATGAGGAACGCGAGCGGAGGACTCGAGAGGAATATTTATAGGCTGGCGTCACTCCGGCGCCGCTTGCGAGGACCGTAGGCATGGCCCGGGCGGGAATCACCGAATCAAATACGAGGAGTTGTGAATGGACGGTCGAGATTGGAAGATGGATGAGGTGGGTGAGGTTCTGGGTCTGATAGCATGAATTTCTCAATCAGCATGATCAAATCCCGATTGATATAATCTAAAAAGAAGCATGTTCACATTCTAAGACTACTCGTTTACTTCTCATTTTTGTTATTCTTTCAATTCAAGAGACTACTCATTTTATAATATTATTAGAAACTTTTCCTTGATTCTTGTTGATATGTGCCCCTAAAAGGTTCTTTGTTCTAAAGTTGCCTCGTTTTATTGAGGATGCTTTTTGGATCATATATAAACTTTAGATTTGATATATATACACATCAAGTTATATATGTACTGTTATGAAGTTATGTCATCTTGAATATTATCCTCGAAACTCATTCATGGACATTCACCTCTAATCAACCGCAATGATAAAGATATCGATATACGGTCGATGACTTATGGTACCACTGACAACTTCGATCACGGACTGCATGGTGAGCTCGGATGAAGCGATGTCACTAGCTTCCATCTAACTAATAGCTTGAATAATGGCCGACATTGGGGTCAGGATCTGATTGACGATAGGGATGAAACCCTATGACCAACACTAATGCAGGCATATCCATGACGACTTCTTGGCCGTAAGCCAACTTCAGTCCATCAGTCTACTCAGCCATGTGGATGATTACTGAAATCTTCCAACAAACTCTAAAACATGGGCATAACAAACACCCATGTTTAACAACATAGACTCCCTACCTTGACAACCTATGGGTTAGGGCATAACAAACTTCGACACTCCTCTATATGAAGAGGTAATGTAGGGACCCTCGAGGCAAGCCGATGCTACACAAGCTACTCTAAGCTCTCTCTCTCTCCCCCCCTCCCCCCCCCTCCTTTCTACTATGCTTAAGCTTCGGCTAAATTGAGCATCATAGGGTGCTCCTGTTGGAGGACTCTCGGCATATGGACTTTCTCTTAATTACAGGTTTTCAATGCCTCCGATCTTCGGAGTCGGCACTTCTCCTCGACTACATTAGCAATTTCTGAAGCCTTAATACAACAATCTGGTGCTAAAGAAAGGGTCATAGCGACCTAATCGAAGAAAGAGAGAATACCTTAATGAAATTACTCAATCACTTCCCATTGGCAGTCTACTCGGTGAGGCTAAGGCGGAGCCACCCAGTTGTTTGCCTCTTTTGGGCCTACAGAGCCAATGTAACCATCCGTGATGGCAGACCCTCAGTAGTTCGGCAATCTTGTCCGTCAGGTCCAAGCATTGACTAATGCCATCCAACACCTACAAAAAACTGTAAAGCAGCAACAGCTCTCTCAGCCCACTCCCCAGGCAATGCAATCTTGGCACAGCCGCTAGGACCACTCCCCGATCTTGAAGAATTTCCCTTGAGGAGCACACCAGTCAATCTCAATCGATTGGTGATCGCCATCCCATCGTGGGTCCATCCATGGGAGATGATGTTGATGATCTCTTGCTTCTTTTGGTGGCAACTCAACACCGAGCTACTCTCCTCAGCTCGAATGATCCCACTAGGAGAAAGACCTTAAGTAGAAGGTCTAAGGGATCAAGAACTGATTGGTCGAGGTCCAAGTGAATGGTAAAGGGAATGATGAGGTCCTGCTCAACTTCAATTCCCAGGCACCCTTCACCTACTCCATTATCCAAGAACCGATCCCAAGTCGGTTCAAGATGCCGATGGTGCAGCCATATGATGGCTCACTGACCCCTTAGATTATCTGGATGGCAATAAGGCCCTCATGATGCTTCAGATGCCCTCCTCTACCTCATCTTCCCTGCAACTTTGAAGTAGGCGGTGCGGACCTAGTACTCCAAACTCTAGTCGAGGTCCATTTCTTCCTTCGAGCAACTTGGATGCCAGTTCATTGCTCATTTTGGGAATAACTGAGTCCAACTAAGGACCTCGGATAGTCTCTTCTCCCTCCACCAGGAGGAGGGAGAGTCTCTCATGATTATGTGGCATGTTTCAATGTGGCCATATTAGAAGTAAGTGATCTGGATGAAGCCATCACCATATCGACTTTGAAGTGAGGCCTCCGCAATGAGCACCTCATCTTCTTCCTTAATAAGAAGTATCTGAGAAACTACGCTGACCTCCTGGCTTGAGCCCATAAATACATGCAGGCCAAAGAGGGCCAAATTGTGCGTCAACAAGAGGAAGGTCGAGCACTTAACAAGAGGAAGCATGTATAGGAGGACACATGCCCAAACCCTGGAGAAGCAGAATCCTTTCGACCGATAAAAGCTCTAAGGCAAAAGAGCCCACCCGATGCTATAATAGCTATGCCTCACTGACTATCTCTCGAGCCTAGATCCTTATGGAGATTGAGGGCAAGAAATACTTGTGGTGACCTTCGTCGATGAAGACTCCATCGATTTGATGGAATAGGTAGAAGTACATCTGCTTCCATCATGACTATGGTCACGATACTAAGAAGGTGCCTCCAACTGAAGGATGAGAATTAGACTCTCATTCGACGAGACTATTTCAAAAAATATATTCGAAAGCAATAGAATTGAGAACCTAAAGAGCAACCTCGACACCAGCCCAATGAGGACAACAACAATCGACCAATGGTTGGTGTCATCAATGTAACCTCAAGCCTCTGAGTGGTAGGGGATAGAAGATCAAGTTAGAAGTCTGAAGAGGCAGAGGATGGACGACTTGATTTCTTTTTTCTGATAATGATGTTCAAGGAGTTCAAACTTCGCATGATGACACTACATCATTTCAATGATAATGATAAATTATGATGTAAAGAGAATTTTTATAGATAATGGAAGCTTTGCAAATGTCTTATTTTATGATACTTTTCAAAGAATGAAATTGCTAACTGATCGACTAAGGTGAGTGAACACTCCCTTAGTCATATTCTCAAAAGACTCTATGATAGTAAAAGGAGAAATTATCCTACCAGTGACCATCAGAATAGAGCCACGATAATGGACCGAGCGGCTAACTTTCTTTGTCATCTGAGTGGCTTTTGCTTATAATACAATCCTAGGATGATTAGGACTTAATGCATCTCGAGCAATTATCTCCATGTATCACCTGATGGTGAAATTCCTAACTCAATGGAAAGTTGGTGAAACTCGAGGAGACCAAATGCTTGCTTGACACTATTTTCTCACCACTATTAAATGGAAAAAATTGATGGAGGCCTTGCCAATTGAAGACCATAGGGAGGAAGCAAAAGAGTCCCGAGAGGAGCTAGCTGAGGAGCTCATCACCATTTCCTTTGAAGATGATCCAACCGTAATAATTTAGATTGGATAATAGCTAATGCCAGAATACAAGGATTGGTTGATGACCTTTCTTCGGACCAACGAGGACATATTCATCTGGTCGGCATCAAATATGCTAGGTATCTCTCCTGACATCATTGTTCATAAGTTAGATGTGAATTTAGAGTATTGGCCAGTGCGACAAAAGAAGAGAGGCTTTTCCCTAGAGTGATAATGGGCAATTGACAAAAAGGTCAACAAATTGATGATAGCGGGATTCATTCTGGAGGCATGGTATCTGAAATGGATCTCTAATATTGTCATAGTCAAAAAGGTCAATGACAAATGAAGGATCTACATCGACTATGACAACCTCAACAAAGCTTGTTCGAAGGACAGCTTTCCACTCTCAAGTCATCAATTATTGAGCTTCATGGATGCCTTCTCGAGATACAACTAAATTCAGATAGCACTTGAACATAAGGAGAAGTCCGCATTCATAACTGATAAAAGTTTGTATTGTTAAACCAAAATAATATCTTTTGGTTTAAAGAATGTAGATGTGATATATCAGCACCTTGTTAATAAGCTGTTCAAATACCAAATTGACCACAACATGGAGGTCTACATCGATAACGTGCTTGTCAAAAGCATGGAAGCAAAGCGGTACATTGTCGATCTAGAGAAAGCTTTTGACAAGTTGTGGTGCTGCCAAATGAAGTTGAACCCTAATAAATATATCTTTGGGGTCATGTTGAAAATTTTTTTCAATTTTTTGATCACTCAACGAGGGATAGAAGCCAATCCGGAGAAAAATTCAAACACTCCTCAATTTAAAGCACCCGACCACCCAGCAAGAAGTTCAAAACTTATCAGGTTGAGTCATAGCCCTCAATCAGTTTATCTTTAAATCGGTTGAGAAGTGCCTTCCCTTCATCAAGATAATAAGATAGATGAAGGCTTTTGAGTGGACGGATAAGTGCCAAACCGCTTTTGAGGATCTCAAGCAGTATCTTAGATCCCCTCCACTTCTCTCTAAGCTCGAGGAAGGTGAGCAGTTATTATTGTACCTAGCTATTTCACCTAATGTGATTAACTTAGTTCTAGTCCAGAAGGATGTAGGAATCCAAAAGCCGGTCTACTATACGAGTAGACTTCTTCGAGATGCAGAGACGAGATAATTTAAGGCCAAAAAGCTGATCTATATGCTCATCACTTATGTGCAATGTCTTCGACCCTACTTTCAAACCCATACTATGGTCATCCATACTAATCAACCTTTGAAAGAAATCCTTTGGAGGATCGACACCTCTAGGCACATGACAAAGTAGACAATCAAACTTGGAGAATTTGATATTAGCTTCCAAACTCAGCCTACAATAAAGGCCTAAGTGTTGGCCAACTTCCTCATGGAATGCACCATTCTAGACGAGAAAGAGTCCTTGACAAGATTCGAGGACTTTGAAGAACCATCCTCAATAAGATCTGAGGATGCTAGAAAGTCGACTTTGACAAGATCCAAGGTCATTGAAAAATTTTTGCAATAGATCCTACACATCGATGGAGCCTCAAATGCATAGGGATGAGGAGCCAAGCTCATTCTCGCCGGCCCGGATGGAGTCGTGATGGAGTGTACCCTTCGATTTGGCTTCAAAGCCTCCAATAATGATGCCAAATATGAAACCTTAATTGTTAGACTTTGCCTTGTAAAAGAACTCAAGATGAAGGATATCAAAGTCTTCACTGACTCGCAGCTCATCATTGGACAAATTTGAGGTAAGTATGAAGCTCGAGGCCCGATGATGGTGAAATACTTATAGAAAGTTAAGGAGATGTTGGAAGCCTTCCAAACTTTGGAGGTCCAACAAATCTCCAGATCGAAAAATGCTCAAGCCAATGCCCTCTCTCATCTCGCCGCCTCGGGCACGATGGACCATAATAAGTAGGTCTTCATGGAACACCTATAAACTTGGAGTATTGAGGAACCCATGGTGTTTCAGGTTAAATAGGAGCTATGTTGGATGGATCCAATCATCAACTACTTGGTCAAAAGAGAGAATTGTCCTCCAATCCTATTCAAGCTTGTGCGATCAAGCAACAAGCACCATGGTATGTAATCCTCGATGGGGGACTCTACAAGAAGTCTTTTTCCTATCTCTACTCCATTGTCTGCGACCCTTGGAGGCTGATTATGCTCTTCAGGAACTGCACAAAGGCATCTACAGCAATCACTTGAGGGTAGATTGCTAGCCTACCCGAGTCCCAGCTACCCTCCCCACCATTGACCCGCCCCTCCGCTAACCTACCCCATCATCGGCTGCCATCCTCTAGCACCACCACCTCCCCCCCCCCTCTCTCTCTCTCTCTCTTTCTCTCTTCTCACCTTGGCTACCCGTGCCCTAGCTACCCACCTTGCTGCCACCCCCTCCCTCAGCCCCACCGTCGGCTCCGACCCCCTTAGCCCCGACCCCATCCCCATCGACCTCACCTCCCTCATCCCCATTCTCTGTCGCCTCCTTCCCTCTAGCATCACCGCAGGCCCACCCCACTGCCGACTCTGGCCCTCTCAGCTCTAGCCTCCTTTGGCCTACCCCTTCTCTCTAGCATAGCCGTCGACCTACCTTGCCACTACCGGCCCTCCCTCTAGCACTGCCGCCAGTGACCCTTATAGTCTGTGCGATCCCCTCTCCACAATGGGTATAATTTTTTTATTTAATTTCATAATAATATTAATAATCAATTATAATATTAATAATAATATTTATCGATAATAATATTTATTATAATATTTTTAATAATTATTATAAATATTATAATAATATTATAATAAATGATCCACAATGGGCTGCGAGTTAAATGGGCCAGCTAGGGCTATAAATATTAATAATATATATTAATATATACTTTTTTAGCAAGATAAGGCTCGATTTCAAGCTCGAACTCGAGCTCGAGTATGGCTCAGTTCATATTCGAGTCGAGTCGAGTTGATCTCGAGCTTTACTTATTTTTTATCTATTTTTTTTCATTCAAGAATCACTTAAATTGATCCTATATTTTAAGAATATTCAATTAGTATTAAGATGTCACTAGGAAAGAAGAAGATGCCACTATGTTTTAAGGATATTTTATCAATAATCAATATGTTATAAATAATACTTATCTTATATTTTTTATTATTTTTTTATAATATCCTATTTTAAAAATTAATTTTAATTTTTTTATAAAAAGGTTGTGATAATTTTGGATGAAAAATGGTTAATTCTTAGTATTTGATTTTAGTAATATGAGTTCTCTTATTTTTTTTACTTTTTTTATAAATATTTTAATAATTTTGAATGGCAAGATGATCCTAGATGGCTGGCGATTATTTAGCGGGCAACCGTTCATAGCCAATTTGGTTTAGTTGTAGTAGATACCAAAAATATTTTTGCAATACATGATTAAATGATAAATATGAGCCTCCTTTTTATTTTTATTATTTTTATTTTTTAATATTTTAAAAAAATACTTGCCAGTAGGTTCTGGATCGTGCCGACGGTTGTGGGCCATCCCGACGGGTTCTATGCCATGCCGACGGGTTCTGAACTGTGCCATGGACTGTATCGACTGGTAAGCTAAAAACATCCACCTATAGGTTCTGGACCATTTCGATGGGTTCTTGGTCATATCGATGATCTTAGGTTATGTCGTGCCATGTCGTGCCGGCTGTCTTGGGCCATACCATACCGATGGATAAGAGAATTTCCGTCAGCAGATTCTGGACCGTGCCATGGACTGTGCCAATCGGTAAGCTGAAAACACATACTGGCAGATTTTGGACCATGCCGATAGATTCTGGGTCATGCCGATGGATTCTGGGCTATGCCGACGATCTTACCATACCATGCCGGTCAGTAAAAGAACCCCCACCGAAGAATTCTAGATCGTAGCAGTAGATTTTTGACCATTGAGTTTTGAGCTATAACTTGGTAGCTAGATGTTGAGGCATGGCGGTGACGGCCACCAGGAAGGTGGCGATTACTACTAGGAGTCGTAGCCCGAAGCTCCATCCTCCATCCTCCAGCCATGAGTGGAACTCCCATAGAAATACATTTGAGTGATGGTTCGTGGGCTAGAGAAGCAGAGTTTGAGATTTATTACTGTCCTCATCTAGACATTCTAACTCTAGTAATATTCTAGTATAAATGTTAGAGTTTATTTATAGACATAAGTCATATTGTAGAATTTTATTGCATAAAATTTTTTGAGTTACTGTTTATATCTTGTTGCTTTTGTTTATTGTATTGCATAATGATAGACCTATCAATTGATTAGTGTACATAATCTCCAGCATCTCTATATTTATATATTTTTTGTATAGATAGAAGAATTATGTACCATAATCAATTGATTGTCCAATTTGGATAGTTTGAAAATTGTAAATAATTCTATACGTAATTAAAGTAATCAAATGGTATGTTGATGATTCCAAAAGAAATTTTGGACAGTATTTCTCTTTTATTCTTCCTACATGAAAGAATTAAAAAAATGCTATCAAAATTTTTTTCGATCCCTGTTGCATATTGTTTGATTACTGTAATGAACCTGTAGAATTAATGTAATTCCTAAATGGGATAGGACCTATCTTTACCTATTAGTTGATGACAGGATGCATTTATTCTATATCTAAAAATGATGTTTAATGTAAGTTCCACACATGATATTTATTTTGATTCCTATTTATAATGCATATTTGTTTACAATGCATTGGTATATAATGTAAGTTTCATATATAATTTAATTACAGTATTACCATTTTTATAATGGATAAGGAGTTGATGAAGTTTAGTAGACTCTCGCTAGAATATGAGGCTAGACTTCAAAAATTTTTTAATTTTATTATAAAAAAATTTAGAGACCATGGTCTTATCCAATATCTTTATAAAAAATGTATGGATGGACCGTGGCTATCTTATCAAGATGTAAATTATCACCTCACTATTTATGACTTTAAATCTGGTTATGAAATTTATTAGGATCAACATGATGAGGGTAGGCCGTAAAAAGATGATCAACATGATGGGGAGTGGAATAAATGGTGTGATATTTTTTCATTTGTTGGCCATAATGACGGTGCATCTACATCCATGCTTGATCCTATGGTTGATAAAATGACAAACAGTGAGAATGCAGAGAAGATCCATAAGTTAATGAAGGATGCTAATATTCTGTTGTATCCCAAGTGTAAAAAGATGGCAAAGCTTGAGTTTTTATTTCGATTGTATCATGTGAAATGCTCAAATGGATTAAGTAATAATGGAGTGAACTGCATACTAAAACTTTTAGGGGATATTCTTTCGAACAATGCACAAATTTTGAAGAATAATTATGAGGCATCGAAGATTATCGAACAGCAGGGCTTTACTTATACCAAGATACATGCATGTTCTATTGGAAGAGGGATGCCAATCGAAATGAGTGCACGAGATGCGGTGCATCAAGATGAAAATAGAATAAAGATGGCACATCGATTCATATACCTCAAAAGTTGATTTAGTACTTTTTTTTAATTTTAAGACTACAAAAGTTATTTATGTCAGCAAGAAAATCAAAGGATATGAGATGGCATGAAGAGGACCGAATAAAAGATGATGCATTGAGGCATCCAGCCGATGGAGAGGCATGACGGAAGTTTAATGAAATACATCCTGACTTCGTATAAGAGATACACAATATGAAATTAGGCTTGTCATGCGATGGTTTCAACCCGTTCAAGCACATAAATACTATCCACAGTGTATAGCTAGTGTTTATTTATGTTTACAACCTTCCACTATGGATGTGTATGAAAAAATCTTTTACTTTCATGATAGTGCTTATCCCTAGACCGATGGAGGTAGGTAATAAACATTGATGTCTATTTGCAGCTTCTTATTGCCAAGCTAAAAGAGTTATGGAGCATTCAAGGTATTCCAACTTTCGATGCTTTGATGAATGAGTCATTCTCCATACGTGCAGTGCTTCTATAGATAATAAATAACTTTCCAACTTATGTTCTAATATTGGGTTGGAGCACGAAAGATGAGCTAGCATGTTTGGTTTGTGAAAAAAATATTCGATTTAAAAGATTGACACATTGGAGGAGCTTTAGCTTTATGGGGCATCAACATTTTCTCTATTGAAGTCATCCATACAGAAAGGATGCATGCTCCTTCGATGGCACTGTTGAAGAAGGTTAGGTGCCTAGCCAAATATCTAGAAGTGAGGTGTTGAAAGAGTTGAAAATCTCTGTGTTGAAATTATGAAATATGATCCATTTGGCAGTAAGAAGAGGAAGCATTAATCAAAGGTAGATAACACATATTTTAATTGGAGGAAAAAAAGCATATCTTTGACTTGCCATATTGGAAGATAAATTTATTGTGCACTGTTTAGATGCAATGCATATTGAAAAGAACATATGCAAACTTCTATTAGCAACAATCTTAAACATCAATGATAAGACCAAGGATGAGTTGAATTTTTGATCTGACTTGAAAGAATGGGGTATTAGGAGATCACTCTATTCGAAATCAATAGGGAGAGAACAGTGGAGGCTCTCTCATGCATGCTATGTTTATGAATGCCTCCAAACGGTCTATATTTTTTTATATGTTGGAGAATATAAAGATCTTAGATAGGTACTCAAGCAATATATCAAAGCATGTAAATAGTAAGAATGTCAAACTTGGGGGATTGAAGACTCATGATTATCATATGTTGATGCAGGAGTTGATCTCAATAGCTATTCGCCGCGTATTGCCAAAAAATATTAGAATGACTGTTATTCATTTTTGCAACTTCTACAGAGATATTTGGATGAAAAGATTGCTTAAGAAAGATGTGAAGGATATGAAGGCAAGAATGGTGATTATATTATGTGCTATGAAGAAGATATTTCTACCATCATTTTTCACAGTTATGATGCATCTCACCAGGAACCTTATGGGAGAAGTTGCACTTGGAGATCCAGTATTTTGCCGATGGATGTACCCTATCAAGAGGAATATTCAAATGCTAAAATCTTATATAAGAAATATGAATCATCTGGAGGGATCCATAGCAGAAGGTTATTTGGATCAAGAGTGTATGAATTTTTGCACCATGTACTTAAATAAGCTTGAGACACGTCATAATCAATCAATAAGGAATCAGGATGATCAGTATTAGCCAATTGAGCCTGCATTTGAGTCCATTCCATAGCTAGGTAGACTTTCCACTTCATACCATCTTACTGATTTAAGCATTGAGGAAAGGGATAAGGCGCATCGCTATATGCTCTTCAACTATGATATCATTGGGCTGTACATAAGATGAGTCACTCAACCTTATTTATTTCATAATACTTAGAAGAAAATATCCAATTACACCTAAATTTATTCTTTATGTATGTAGCAAATATAAGAAGGTCATAAGAGTAAAATACGATGCTCTAAGTATGCGGGAGAAAGAGAAAATGCACAGCAAAAAATTTTCTAAATTATTCAAAGATCATTTAAGCGAGTACATATTCTTATCTTATGTACCTTATTTGAACATGTTTACTAATCAGGTGTCATCTCCTTTAGTGTGAAGATTACTGCTTGATGATGTGCCCTGAAGTACGTGCTCTTTCAATGAGATCTAATCGTACCGTGCGTGAGTACAAA
Source organism: Cocos nucifera (assembly GCA_006176705.1). Lineage (NCBI taxonomy): Eukaryota > Viridiplantae > Streptophyta > Magnoliopsida > Arecales > Arecaceae > Cocos > Cocos nucifera. The sequence continues at coordinate 138,408 of QRFJ01001480.1, read as the reverse complement.
TAGCTTATTATTAACGTCTATAGATTTAATATTCACAGCTGGTTCGTAAACATGACAGCATAAAATAGTGATGTGATATTGAGCGCCACCACTGGGTGTTATGATTGCTCGAGGGATTCATATATAATCTTGTACAGAGGATCTAAACTATTATGGGGTGATGGAGAAGATAGTAATCTTGGACTACTATTTTAAAAGAAAGATTGCATTGATGAAATGTGATTGGTTTGACACCTTATCTCAGTCAGGGATGAAGATTGATTATTTCATCAACATACAATGCCATCTCTACACTAAAGAACCATATATACATGCCTCTCAAGCAAGTCAAGTCTTCTATGTTACTGATTCCTTGAAGCCTCAATGGGATATTATTATGAGGATAGTGCCTAAGCATATCTTTGATGATATCGAGGTTAGTGACGATGTTGGACTATGCATACAAAGTGCTTCTTTAGGACAAAACTTACCTGATGCTGTCGAGGTCCCAGATATATTTTTTAAAAGCGATGGTGATGTCCATATTGTAGATGCAACTAGATGATGAGTTCGATATTTTGGTATAAATATTATAATCTATTTATTAGTGCTCTACTAATATTATTGTTCAACATGTCATATTGGTTAATGTTCATTAATGTTGCAGATCACAATGGCACCGAAATGCCATCTAGCTTTCACCCCTACCCCTCGATGGGCTATGTGGAGCTTCGCATCTGAGCCACAATCAAAGTATACTCCATCCACCACCGCATTGGCTGCCCAGGCACCACTGGCATCTACTCCTCCATCGACATCTAAGTCTCCACCATCAGCCATATCTCCAGCATATGCTCTACCTTTCGATGAGTCTCCACTGGCATCTACGTCGCGCGATCCCATGGCTAGTGAGAGTATATTTTTATTATGCTAATTATTTATTTATTTTTTTTTGTATAGTTATTGTACACTCTTATATATTTGTATAATATATTTTTATTGTAGGTGCATTATCCAGTAGGATTACAGTTCCACATGCATACCGTATGTACAGAACCACTAGTATCAGGTCATGATGGAGTATAATCGGAAGGGAAGGTTATTGGGGAGGCCGCATGAGAGATGCATTTCTTTTTTGGAGTGCTTGTGAGGCAATCTGACATCATTCCAGTATTGCCCATAAACTAGCAATTGATGGACGTTGGTGTTAGGGACCGAGTGTGAGAGAAAATATGGATTAGTGTATCTTAATTATATTTATATATTTGATATGTTTATACTATGTTTGATTAGAATAATTTTGTAACTGATTTTTGATAACTTTGTGTAGAGGAGGTATGACTTTCCATATCATGAGAGGGCTCAAGATGCCTAATTGAAGAAAATTGATGAGTTGTACCGGAACTACAAGGTCAAGCTTCATAGAGGGTGGCTCGAGCACCGATGGAATACTCCAGAGGAGCTTGTTTCTTGAATTCAGGACTATCCCCTAAGTTAGTGAGAGGGGATATTTAGGTATTTAAAAAGCCAGGAGTTCCAGATTTAATTTCTAACTTTTAAATTTTTTAATATATTTAAAATTATATTTAAATATTTAATACTTATTATTTAAATACTTATGATTTAAATACTTTTTAGGCTGCCTCTCATCAAAATCAGAAGAACCGAATAGCTTAGGAGTACACGCATACTTTCGACCATGAGTCTATGGCCAGTCGTGTGCATAAAGAGGTAATGAAGTTTGAATCTTAGTTTACATATTAAATTGATGTTTTTTCTTGCATGTTTCTAATAAGCTGATCCATTGTTGTAGCTAACAAGAAAGGGGATGATGTCTAACTGTAGCACCATCTTTCGATCTAGCCATATGGACAAGAAGGGTAGGCCAATGAACACTGCAATCAAAAGGAGTTTTGTAAGTAATAAATATATTAGTATGATTAGTATTATAGCATTTCTTATGATATTTTATTTGAATTTGCAATTACAGAGCAATAGACGTGCTCACAAGCGAGGGCCCGGATACCTCTAGCTTTCATGACCATCTATCTCAGGTCTTGGGGCCTGAGCATTTTGAAAGGATCTGATGCAGGTTCGGACATATGCCGTTGAGCTACTGGTCTGAGATGAATATCTCTTCATATGCTTTAGGGGTCGTTAGTCGGGAGCAGCTTGAGGAGGCGTTGGCACAGGTAGCTCAGGCTATGGAGTGGACTGCTCAGGCTATGAAGCAGGCTGCTCAGTTTGAGGAGCGCACATCTTAGCTGCAGAGCATCATGACCGCTATGGTGATGAGGCTTTTCATGCATTTTGGAGTTGACTTCACGGGCCTTGAGGATATGTTGACTAGCATTTCAACTCTAGCCCCTCTAACTCCAGCTCCTCCAACTCGTGCTCCATCTCTTTTCGATGACGATGATTTAGATTTAGATATAGACTTTTGATGTATTTTTTTAAAAAATATTATAATAAATTTTGTTCAGTAATAAAATTTAAGTACTTTAGATATATTCTTGTATTATATATTGAACTACATTTATCAGGTAAAATAAAATCAAAAATTAAAAAATCTATATTTTTTTAATTATTCAAAATTTATGGTAGCGGTTGGTAATCGTTGCTGTAGATTGCATGCCAAACACTATCATAAGCTATGGCAGCGGTTGTCTAACTGCTATCATAGGTCATCTATTACAGCGGTTATATAACCACTACCATAGATGACCTATGGCAGTGATTATACAATCGCTGCCATAGATTATCTATTGCAACGGTTGTTTAACCACTACCTTAAATGACAATCGTTGCTAGATCCTATAGCAGTGGTTGATGAACTGCTGCAATAAATCCGTTATAGTAGCGGTTAAATAACCACTGCTATACATGACATATGGCAGTGGTTACTATAACCGCTATAAAAATCACTACCATAGACTTATAGTGATAGTAATGGTGACAGTTGCAGTAATTAAGTAACCCCTGCCATAGACTATGGCAGCGATTTTTTATACTATAGCAGCAGTTTGATATCGCTGCCATAGCTCTTTACTGTAGTAGTGTGATGCTAGTGATACAGCCATAGGAGCAGTACTTAATCAGAGGAAGGACAAGATTTTTCAGACTATTTACTATGCCAGCTGCACTTTGATAGAGGCCCAACAAAAATATGCAACTATAGAAAAGGAGCTCCTAGCAGTAGTATTTGCTTTAGATAAATTTCATTCTTATCTTATCTTATCTAAAGTTATTATATACACTGACCATATAGCCCTAAAGTATCTCTTTGCCAAGAAAGATGCAAAACCTAGATTGATCAGGTGGATTCTTCTGTTACAAAAGTATGATTTGGAGATCAAAGACAAGAAGGGTACAGAGAATTTAGTTGCTGATCACCTTTCAAGACTAAAAAATGTCACGAAAGAGGAATTGGATATTTATCCTATCAAGGAGGAATTCCGAGATGAGCGCCTCTACGTTGTTACAGGTAGGATATATTCATGGTATGTTGATATTGTTAACTACCTGATTGCAAAGGTTCTTCCACTTAATCTTTCTTTTCAATAAAAGAAGATGTTCTTATTCATTGTCAAATATTATTTTTGTGATGAACATTTCTTATATAAGTATTGCATCGATTAGGTCATTATGAGATATATCCTGGAGGAAGAGATGGAGAAAATTCTGGACCATTATCATAATCGTGAGATAGGAGGACATTTTGAACCAACTAGGACAGCTTATAAGGTTCTTCAATTAGGTTTTTATTGACCCTTTTTATTTAAAGATACTCATTCTTATGTCTCTTCATATGATGGTTGTCAAAGAACTAAAAATCTCTCTAGGAGACATGAAATGCCTTTAAACAATATTCTTGTGCATGAAATTTTTGATGTTTGGGATATTGACTTCATGGAATATTTTTCTAGTTCTTTTTCAAATCAATATATACTTGTGACTATGGATTATATTTCAAAATAGATAGAAGCAGTAGCTTTTCCAACTAATGATGCTAGGATAGTTGTTAAATTTTTTTAAAAAGTATATTTTTATACATTTTGATACTCCTACAACAATCATTAGTGATGGAGGCACACACTTTTGCAATAAGCAATTTGAAAATCTATTAAGCAAATATGGTGTCACTCATAAGGTAGCTACTCCATATCACCCATAAATAAGTGGTCAAGTAGAGGTGTCTAATAGAAAATTAAAAAAAATCTTAGAAAAGACTGTAAGTACATTTAGGAAAGATTGGTCATTAAAATTAGATGATGCATTATGGGCATGTAGAACTATATATAAAATACCTATTGATATATCTCCATATAGGTTGCTACTCTTTGGTAAGGTATGTCACCTCCCCATTGAGCTAGAATATAAAGCATATTGGGTAATGAAAATCCTTAACTTTGACATGTAAGATGCAAAAAAAATAAGTTGATGTAGTTAAATGAGATGGAGGAATTTCTCCATGATGCCTATGAGAATGCTCGGATGTACAAAGAACGTACTAAGAAATGACATGATAATCACATTGTAAAGAGAGAATTCCATGAGGGACAGTAAGTTCTCTTGTATAGTTCATGGCTATATTTATTTCCAAAAAAGCTAAAATCAAGATGGATAGGTCCCTATACAATTACTAAAGTCTACCTATATGGAGCAATGAAGATCTCTCATGAATCAAAAGGTGCATTCAAGGTTAATGGCCATAGGTTGAAGCATTACATAGGTGGAAGTTTCGAGGGAGAGAAGGAAGCCCTTCGATTGCAAGATCTAGCTTAAAGCCCTATGAGAGTCAAGCTAACGACTATAAATCAGAACTACTAGATAGATCATTTATTTCTCTTTACTCTTTTTATTTTAATTTTTCTCATTTTATTTTTTCATAGTTTCTTATTGCTCCTTTATTGCTTTGCTGTGTTTTTATCTTTGTAGATAAAAATGAATGAGAGCTTATGCCAGTTTAGGGGTACACAGATTAGGAACTCAACTCCAGTGACGCCCAAGTTAAATAAGTTGGAGAGAGAACCAAAGCTTCAAAGATCCAAGCTGGACCAATAATACGTTGAGTTAGGTGTATTCTTTTCTATCTCTTATTGCATCTTTTATTTATTTTTCTCTATTGAGGAAAATATCGATTAAGTTGAAGAATAGAAAAAACCTTATATATATATATATATATATATATATGTCTTTGTGTGTATCTTGAAAAAAAATTTAAAATTTTTAAAATTAAATTATTTTTTTTAGAATTTTTTATTTTTTTAATAAACCATATGTCCAGAAAGAAAATCTTGAGTAAGATAGACTAGAAAAAATAATAAAGTTAGAAAGTATTTACTATTACGAGTCAAGAAGTAGACTAGTTGGTCAGAACTTTAGTGGCCTACTTAGGTTATTTAAAAACTATTAGCACTTCTAATTGTACATGCACACTAACAAGGCAAAGTACGTGTTGATTATAAGGCCAATTAAGGATTCAATTATCACTAAAAATTGATGATTCATATACATTCCAATTAAAGAAACTTAAATTAAAGAAAAAAGCTACCTGCCTATAATAAAAATACAAAATACAGAGTGTATATGAATTGCATGAAACTTAGTAATCAGATCTCTGCACCTAACTCAAGTATGGAGGTTTATGTCAAATGATGAATGGAAGACCAGGATGCTCAGCACTAAAAAATTAAAAAAATAATTTTAAAAAAGAGGCAGTGTGAAAGCTACCTTAGTTCATGAACTTAACTTGAAAGTGTAGAGAAAATTAACCAAAATAGATGATAAGATAAGATATATTTATCTTTTAAGTTAACACCCAAATGCTAACTTAGTCATCATAAATATAAGTGCTATAGACCTTTAGATATACTCTAAAAAAGTTTCTGATTATACTGACTATAAAATTTATTTCTAAAACTCAATACTTAATGGTACTTGCTAAATTTTTTGACCTTCAATCATAGTTTGATGTGTTTTAAATATAATGACAAGTGCACGGTGTGCAAAGTAGTACGTCCGATGAGTACAGGTCGATATTATGAGGAATTAGATGATTAAAATGTGTCAAACTCTTGCTTAGATGGGCTTTGAGAAGATGATGGTGATAATTTGTATTAAAAACTACTAAAGTAGGAAGATGAATTTTTGTAAAAATAGATAATGTAAAGATCTAGAGCTTTTGAATCCATTAGACCAATGGTTTAAAAAGCCTTTCTATGAATTCTCTTATGATATCTTTTTGAGTTCTCTAATTAAGGTGCAAAGCAAGAAGAATCATGGATCAAGAAGAGATTTAACTTAACTATGATCCATCAAGCATTATGCTTTATCCTAATTAAGAGACTCTCCTTTCAACTTCTTCTCTTATGTTATCCAAGTATGGGCTATGAAGGAACTGAAACCCAACTATAATCCATCAAGCTTTTCCACAAAACAAAGAGAAAAAGATTTATAAAACTTTGAGCCATCTGCCTGTTAACCTTTTTTGCACCGAATCAAGCATGATCTATGAAAGGATTAAAACCCAACTATAGTGGATCAAGTCTCTTGGCAAAAAGTTATGAAGGAAGAAAGGGCTCTAAATATTAAAAGTATGAAAAGAAATTCAAAGAAAAAGACTTCTAATCATGGTCTACCTTCATCGTAAACCCTAGGAATTTTGCTTAGCTAGATATTGATTAGATTAAAAGCTAATAGATCCATAAAAAATAAAGATAAATACTATCCTATTTGCTGGAATTTAACATTGCAAATATGTAAATGATTATAGAATTAAAATAAAAGAGCAATAAAATTAAACTATTCTAACACTAAACTTAAAGAGTTGCAAAAATTAAAAAAGGAAGAAATGAACTTTATTGCTGGAATAAAAAGTTTTCGATACAAAAACTAACTTCTAAGCCATTAATAGAACTTGAAGTTGGAATAAAAAAATAAAATAATAATAATAAATAAATAAATAAATAAATAAATAACTTCTTTGGCCGACCTTCTCTTGGCTAACTCTTCTTCTCATGTGTTGGAAGGATGGAAGAGTTAGAGGCACTAGACTTTATTTATAGGTATTAGGGGAAAGGAGGATTTTGAATGTTTTAGATGTGGAATTAATGAAACGATGCATTCTAAAAAAATAGATGGATGAGATTAAATGATAAGAAAGCTTGGATGGATGAGATAAAGGGTAAATAAAATAAAGTAAGAGGAAGAGTTGCCATTTAATCATTCTTTAAAACTTCATAAAATATTTTTTTTTGCTTCTTTTTTCTTCTTGTTGCTTTTGTTCCACGCGCCCACACCACATAACAGGTCGAAGCCTTGTTTCTTCCCACGAGTGCTCCCAAGTCCCGCAAAAAGGCCCGCTAGCAATGCGCCATCAGGGCATGCTCCCAGACCCCTTGCAAGCCCGCATCAAGCCTAAAAAGCCTCGCACCATGCTTTAAATCCACTTGGATCCCACCACTTTTCTTCTTTTTCCTTCAGCGCCCAGCCTTTTCTTCTTTCTTTCTTTATATCCATTTGATCCCTACCACATATCCATGGATCTTTGCATGGCGTGCACAAGACAAACTTGAATTTGGACTGGACATGTGTTGGAGAACCGTTACTAGTTGGTTTGCGATCAAGTCTTCACAATTAATTATTTCTAAGAAAGATTATAAAAAATATTAAATATAAAATAAATAAGATAAAATAGTATAGATTCTAATATTTTTTATATCATATTTAATGTATTCATTACACCCCCCAATTTGAACTTTACTCGTCCTTGAGTAAAAGAAATATTGATATCCAATACTAGCTTCCTTCGACATAAGTGTTCATTTAAATAATTTTAGAAGTAAATGATGTCTATCTAGAAAATTATCAAAATATGTCATTGGGATATTAAGACTATCTGATAGAATGGTTGAGTAAAAAATATAAAATTTTTTAAAGCTTTTTCTTAACCTACTTCTATCTTTATCCTTGGATCATCTCTCAAAGATGGGCTAATGATTTTGCATTTGCACATCCCTTCCTTCATTTCACTACAAGAAAGCTGAGATATACCCACATGAAAGATGTATGGGTAAAGACCTAAAAAACGTGAATATACGTCTACACTCATATTGGTGAATATACGTCTACACTCATATTGGTACACACGTTTGGTTAAAGATGGGTATATCCGGTGTGGGTGTAGCTTATACTAACGTTATTTCTTTTCATGTGTATATCTCTTGCTATATCCACGTAATATCTAACATACGTTAGAGTATATACATGGAAATAAACATAGTATACACTCTCCTTTATTAAACATGGATAACTAAATATACACATATCAAAATTCATGGGAGTTATCAAAACATAGGTATACATAAACCTCTATCATCAATAATAAAACATTAGTATATAATCAATTTTTAGATATTACTGTTCTATCCAATTTCAAAATGTAGATTGCCTATAATAATAAATGAAAATAGAAATGGTGTATTGGTAACTTATTTAAGCATCCTATACTGTTGAATAATATATGAAGATTAGTAGTTTCAAAGAGATGAAACAACTACAAATAAGATAATCTTCATCATTGTATTAAAAAGAACTATACATACATGGTTTTAGTCTCAAAAAAATTATCCCAATTATCTTTCTAGTTTTATCAAAATCAAAAGAATAAGACCATACACCATAAGATTTCTGAATATAAAAGAAAGTAAATAGTAGAACTCAAAATATGGAATTAACAAATTTTAGCTAATCTCCTATACTTTATACACAAGTTCTAAGCTCACTTTTATTATACCAAAAAAAGAATAAAATAAAATTGAATTATTGACACCAAAAAATTAACTTTGCAAAATCTGGAAGTTTATTAACCTATGAAGCCATTAGCAAAATAATTTCTATCTTTCCTCGGCACCATCCATCATATCTTCGGCCTGAATCTACAATATCTATATATATATATATATATATATATATATATATATATATATATATATATATATATATATATATATATATATATATATATATATATATATATATATATATATATAGCTTAAGTGACTATTAAAAATATATGTATCTAGACATATACATAATTTTTCCACCAAATAATGTGAATGACCATAACATATTTTATTAAAGCTCGACTTTTGTCCTTCACAAGCCATGGAGCATCGGGCTCAGTTACATAAGAAACAGAAATCTCACAAAACACATCTTCCAAATACTTGCATATTAACATCTTGCCTTTATCATTAGAAATGAATATTTCTTTGCCTATTTCTTTCTATGAGACATCGAATAAAATAACTTTTTCATCTTGTAAGTACTGATTTTATAAGATCTAATCAGCAAGTCCCGATGATTCACTACAATGACAATATCGAATTATTCTATTAAAATCTTCAAATTCATGAAACTAAATTCCACTTAGTATTTTAGATGATTCAGGAATAGGTAGTATGTTCATTTGAGGAGAGGTTTGTTCAGCTTTATCATCATTCTAGAAATAACTGAAAGTTAGCCAATTTTATTAAAAATATTAAATTATGAATATGGCATAAAATAATTATATCATAAATATCTCTGAGCTATGTTCAACTTTTATTATTTTTAGTGGTGATTATACAATTAAGCACAATAGCCTTATATGAAAGTTTAACCTATGTTATGAAGTTCCTTGAACTAGAAATAATTACAATTTTTAAATATTTTTTGATAGATTTTTTGATGGAGTTATATCTAACAAATAATCCATCAGAAATTTATTAGAGATTTTAAGAAATATTATTTTTTTAATAAAAATCTATCAATGATTCGTCAGAAATTTTTGGTGGATCATGTTCATTACTAAAGTCCTTATTTTTAATATTATGCCTCCACACAGTCTGATCTAGGAGATGGGGTGTCGAAATTCCTGTTAGTTGGGTAGGCGGTTATTTTATTATTTTACTTCATCAAGAAAGATGGGGCAGGTACCTTTTTTTTTTCTTTATTTTGATCTCCTCTCTTGACGCCAGTCACTTTCTTTTAATACTTAGTATATTTCTTAGTAGATTTGAGTTATCCATATTTATCCTTTAGTAAATTTGATTTACTTATATTTAATCATTGAAACATAAGTTAAAAATTAGTTATAGCATTTTTACATTTGACAAACGTGAGTATATATAATCATTTTTTCAAAATTTGATCTTTTATCCATGTATGTACTTTATGTGACTAAAAAGCATTGGTATATATGATTTTTTTTGTAGTATTTATTTTTAATAAAATATAGTTCGTGTAACATTTTAACCACTTAAGTTTTCTATTTAATTCTTGTAGTGAGTGTTTGGCCAATGACTCCCAAACTAGTTAGTTTTAGGGCATTAGGTGTAAAACATCCCTCGGGCTTACTGACTCGAGTCAAATAGACTATAGATTGAGACTTGACTGTATGATAAGTTTTTTTTTTATATTGTCCATCTTTTGATGCGAATATCATTACTTACTTAGGCAACGAGATCTAGTTATTTGGTGAAAAACTAATATTTTTTTCATATAGAAGGAACTGTATGCATCAACATATCCCACTTATATCCATAAAAAGTTGACTTGCTTTAGATATTAACAGGGTATGTTAGAAATGCTCAAAAATAAATTTTTAAACTCAACCTTCTATTAAATTTTATCAATATGCAATCTCTCGATACTCCATAACTTATCTAAAGTATGTATCAAATGCTACTAAAATGTCTAATATTACTCCAGTTTGAAGTATAGTCAGGTATATGAGTACCAATAAATTTATGAGTGCAAAGGTTCAAAGTAAAGCTCAAAATTTATCCCTCATCCCCTCAAACTTATTCTACATTATCCTTAATGGAGTAAAAAAAATAAAAGATGCAATAGGTAAAAAGTAACAGGAAAGAATATATCTGACTTGATATGCTCTTGGTTTAGCAGTGGTCTTCAGATGTTCTTGAGGATGCATATTTGGCTCTCCCCCCTCCCTCCCAACTAATTCGATATAGACCTCACTAGAGTAAGACTAAAAGAAAAATTAAAATGCAAGGATCTGGGTTGCCTCCCAGTAAGCGCTAAATTTAACATCTTTAGCCTGACTAAATACTGAAAGTAGATTAATCGAGATATGTTGGTTCATAGCGAACCATGGCTTTCTTAATAACTTGAGCGGGCAGTCCCAAAAATGGTTTTAACTATTGACCATTCACTTCAATGGCGCCCCTGATGTTAGCAACCCATGCAGCTCATGGTGGATCGGAATAGGATTTGACGTACCATGGATCCTTAATAGGTCCACCACAAAAAATCATGGCTTATGGGGTATTTTGATAATTTTAAATGGCATGTCACATGTTGATTCATCAGGGTCTTCAATAAGGCTGATCTATAGGCGGTTCACAAGCGGACGACAGCGATTTATGCACGATCTGATGGTTGAGGTGGCTCTTAATCAAGATCCAATGGTTGGGATGGTTTCTAGATTGATTTGAATGTCTCAGGCCTTCTTTTATGCATCATTCAATGATCCAGAAGCGGCTATGTTGTGGTATCAACTCGCTCTAATACCAATCTGTTGGAATATCGACTCACTCTGATACCACTTATGAGGATCTAGTATCAAGATATTACGGCAGGAAGAAAGAAAAAAATAATAAAAATAATCAAATACGTGGATCAGCCTAAAGACTCACCTCCATGGGACATGCAAAGCTTCACTATGAAAGAGAAAATTAGGTATAAAAGAAAAACACCCTCTCTCAACTCACCATATATAAATCTCTCTCAACTAGAAGCTCCCCTCACAAAAGCTCTCTCAAAATTTCAAGAAGACCCTCAGAAGCTACAAGATGCTCTGCCCTCACAGCCTCCACGTCGGATGCTATGCACCTTTTGCTTCTCTCTCATGGGCTACATATATCCAGTACTCTACTAAGCTCCTCTTGATGGCTACCTGAGTCTCTCTACGTGCCTCTCTTACCACATGCACCATTTTCAGCTCCACAGCACCTCAGGTCTTTAAATAGGATGAGAATCCTCTTCTCAATAGTTCAAAGACATTCTAACAGGGCTCTTTCTCCTAATATGAGTCGAACATGTCTTTGATAGAGTCTTGAAATATTTTTCAATCTTCAAATCATGATCGCAATCCTTCATGACCACTAGATCCTATGGTCCATGCGCAACTTCCATAGACTCCTTGGATTAATCATAATTCGAGTCCAAAAAGAAACACCTTATCGTGTTCTGTTCGCCTCCATCGAGCTGACTTGTTTAAGGATCGAGCCGGCTCGACTACATCTCATTCGAACTCCTATTTTTGTCTGCCTGAGATAGCCGACTCAAACCTGCATCTCGTTCGAACTCTTATTTTTGTCTGCCTGAGACAGCCGGCTCGATTGTGGTTCGAGCCGGCTTGATCTCAATCAGAGTCGACTCAATCGCGTATCAGAGTCGGTCTAACTACTGTGCTAAAAATTAATTCTCTTTTTGCTGTGGATTAAATTCGAGTCGTCAAATCCTAATAATCTTCATATCGACTCGACATTCGGCCTCCATCTGACTTTGAGAGCTTGTGATCCATCTTGCCCCCATGCCCTGGGGCATGCCTGCTGATCATGGATGGGCAAACATGGAAGTCAAGCCAGGCTGCTTGATCCCACCTCCATCAATGACTGTGTCCACTCTAATCAAAGACCTGCTTGAAAAAATCTCCTATGGTAATAGAAACTTCACTTTGAGACGTCGCATGTCGTCCTTCCGAGTCTTCCATCTCGTACCTAATCCATCTCTACCTGAAGCTCCACCTTGCACTGAGCTTCCTCTGACTTCTGAAGCTCTACCTTGCACTGAACATCCTACCAGATAGTAATGTCCTCTTGTCTTCTTCTTTTCCTCCAATATCATCCTATCGCCATGCATGACCTGCAGGATTCTATCATCAGCTATCCACCTATAGACGTTTGAATCCAGTTTGCTCAGTGAGACAAGATTCCATCTAAAATCGGATATATGTCGAATCTTTCTTAATTTTCTCACTACACAATTATGTATCCTCCAACTGACCATCTCGATGCCTCTGATCGCATGGCTCGATCCATCTGGTAGATAAATAGTGTCATCACTGCTCTCTAGAGAGTCAAATTACTTCTTTCTGCAACAAACACATGATATGTGCATGCAGAATCTAAAATTCATTATTGAAAAGAACTAGATACCTCATCAGATATCTCCAGAACATCATCCTTTGACTCACTGCTGGCCATCGCTGTAGTAGCCCTTGTCTGATCCTTGAGTTGTGGGCAATCTTTGACTTGATGCCCCAACTCATCATACCTGTAGCATCTGATCTTGCTTTGATTTTTCATCTTGGACTTGGATCGTTCTCCTCGTAATCTTCTGCCACTCCATCTATTACCATCTATTCTTCCAGAAACCTCCAAAGCTGAGCTACCACCATCTGAGCTCGAAGTTGGATTCTTCCTCCTGAGAATCTCATTCTAGAGTATCGTTGCAGTTATCTCATCCATCTTGATAGTACTCTTTCTCATTAGAAGAGTAGTCACCATGGATTCGTACGAAGGAGGAAGAGACGCTAGCAAGACCAATGTCCTGATCTTCTTCTCAACATTTTTGCCAACACTGAGAAGGTCGGTGAGGATCTTCTAAAAGTTGGATAGATGCTCTCGCACGCTCTAGCCTTCGTCCATCTGCAGCTGGTAAAACTACCTCCAAAAAAATAGCATGTTTGTGAGCGACTTCGCCATGTACAACTCCTCGAGCTTCCACCATAGCATCATCGAGAAAGTTTCATCAAGTACATGGATCACCATATTATCTGCTAGGTACAAGCGGATCGCGCTCACCACTTGCATCTGAATCTGCTTTCAATCCTTCACCTCTATGATGGCTGGCATCTTCTCATACAAGAGAGTGTCGATCAACCCATGTTGGATGAGGATATCCTTTATCCTTGCTTGCCATAAGAAGAAATTATCCTTTTCATCAAACCTATTGATCTCCATCTTGATTGTGCTTGTCTTCTTCATGTTCTTCAATCTTTAACACCACTACTACAATCTATGCTTTGATACCGCTTGGGCTCTGATACCAATTATTATGGTATCAACTCGCTCTAATACCAATCTATCGGGATATTGACTCTCTCTGATATCATTTATGAGGATCTAGTACTAGGATATTATGGTAGGAAGAAAGAAAAAAATAAAATAATAAAAGCAATCAAGTACATGGATCAGCCCAAGGGATCATCTCCAGGGGATATACAAAGCTTCACTATGAAAGAAAAAATCATATACAAGAGAAGAACATCCACTCTCAACTCATCGTACATAAATCTCTCTTAACTAGAAGTTACCCTCATAAAAGCTCTCTCAAAATTCCAAGGAGACCCTCAAAAGCTATAAGATGCTATGTCCTCATAGCCTCCACACCGGATGCTATGCACCTCTTGCTTCTCTCTCTCATAGGCTGCACGTACTCGATGCTTTACCAAGCTCCTCTTGGCAGCTACCTGAGCCTCTCTACATGCCTCTCTTGCCACACACACCACCTTTAGCTCTACAGCATCTCAGGCCTTTAAATATAATGAGAATTCTCTTCTCAGCAGTTCACAAGAGTCCTAATAGGGTTCTTTATCTTAATATGAGTCAAACATGTCTTTGATGGAGTTTTGAAATATTTTTCAACCTTCAGATCATGACCACGATCCTCTATGGCTACTACTAGATCCTATGGTCCATGCGCAACTCCCGTAGACCCCTTGGATTAATCACAATCCAAGTCCAATTAGAAAAATCCCATCGTATTCTATTCGCCTCCATCAAGTCGACTCATTCAGGGGTCGAGCTAACTTGGCTGCATCTTATCCAAACTCCTATTTTTGTCTACTTGAGATAGTCGGCTAGGCTGTGATTTGAGCCAGCTCGATCTCAATCCGAGTCAGCTCGATCGTGTACCAAAGTCGATCTGACTGCTATGCTATAAATTGATTCTCTTTTTTCTCTGAATCAAATTCGAGGTATCAAATTCTAACAGGCTAATCATGTGATCCAATGGCCATAATCTGATCTGACCCGATTTGAGTTACTTTCGGAAGATTTCTTGATCGTTTGATGTCGATCTGACGGCTATGGCCAAATTAGTCTTCTTCAAGTGGCAGACCTCCACCCTCCATCCTATTTAAAAGGCACCAGTCGAATAGAAATAGAGCCTGTGATCTAAGATAGAGAACAGAGCCCCCTTCTTTCTTCTCTATTCATCTTCCACATCCAGTAGCTCTCTTCTATCGATTTTCTTCATGCCAAGAGCAGGGATTGACGACAAAATTTAGCAATAAGCAGTATCCTATTTGAAGTTTATTATGTTATTTATTTTATTTACTATTTTTGTTCTTTTCATCATGAACTAATTTTATTTTGCTAAGGTTAAGGTGTAGCCATTCTTTTGATGCAATATTCAGTATGATTGAATTCTAGAATTATTTTTATTTATGAGAAGTATATAAATTTATGTTTAATATTTTTAGATTACTGACTATTTTTTAATTATTTTGATGGGCATAGATGATACAAACCACGTACTTCTATGTCAATGCTTCTTGATTTGTATACCTTATATTTTGAATCAAATTAAGATTCTTATGCATGCGGTAATTTTTGTACGCTTTGCAGGCAGCATATTTTAATTAAAAAATTTCATAAAAATTAATGCATCGGTATTTATGTAAATTATATTTGGATCAAAGGATAATTAATAAATATTGATAGTTTTATTATGCCTGAATCAAAGGATACTAAATATTTTAGGGAACTCTACCGTCACATGGAACAAAATTGATCTAGTTTTAATGATTACTTGAATATTATATTGATTGAGTTGGTGAACCGATTATCTTAGAATTTTGCTGCTTTTGATTTCAAGCCTAAAAATTACATCCCTTCTATTCTCTTGCAATTTATGAATTATTTCTTTATTTCTACTTTTTTTTTTTTTATAAATTAATTTTTTAAATAAAATTTAGGAAAGTATTTTTTCAGTACTTATTTTTCAATCCTCGTGGGATGATACTATTCTCATATGCTATATTACTTGATCGATTGGTGCACTTACCATAGTGATATATTTGCATGCATCAAAAAATCCACAAGCAAATATTTTGGAAATAATCCGATGATGAACTCCGAGGTCAAAAATCAATTGATAGAAATGTCTTGATGAAGATACAGCCAAAAAGTCAATTTGAAAAGATCTCAAGAGTCTTCATCAAGCAATGTATGATCATAGAGAGAACTCACATACTTTAGTGTCTCTCCTACGACAGTTGATAGTATTCAGACTCAATCTCAAGTCGAAGACTTGGCCAAATCTTAGTGTCTAAATATGGAATAGAGCTCAGACAAGCCAACAAGCATCAACACATCTCAATCAAAGTATTTAGACACGAGATAAATATAAAGCAAATTTTATTCATTAAGATTTTTTATTTACAAAGAAGGTGCCAAAAAGATGACACCAGGAATAGAGAAACAAAGATGAGGCCTCAATCCTTATCCAATGACAATGCCCTAACTTTTTCATTGCTGTTGCTGGGGTGGAGAGGCTGAAGGTCCAACTTCAAAACCATGCATCTCAGGTGTGCTTTGCAATCTTCAAAACCCTGGATGTAGGTAGAAGTGGAGGCATCGACAACCTCCTCTCTAAAGGTCATTGAGGACTTGAACTCCCTGATACATCATTCCTGAACCTTGGTGGGAATCCATAGGGAGGAACCAAAAGAAACCTTGCTGCCTCTAGGTAGGGGAGAGTTTGCTCCAAACCCGATTAGAGGAGATAGACCCCAACTCAACAACGGCAGAGCTCGAGATGATTTCGAGACATGGATAGCAAGCTCTAGCTCAGAACTCTTAGCCCTCTTTGAAGAGGACCCTCCATAAGCCATGGCTATTTTTTCTTTCACCACATGTTTGATGGACTTTGGTGATGGCTTCATGGCTACTAGATAGTGGGAAGAAGGATTCACTCTGACAGCAAAGTCTTACGAAGTGAATAGTCCATTTATAGACATCTTTGACGACGGTGTAGATCCAGTTATCAAACTACTAGATCATGTCACCTGGCCGACTCTAAAGCGGTGACCCTTGAGGCTCTTTGTTAATTCCTTGTCCATTCTAGTCCAAGGAATAATTTGCAAAGGATGCTTTAGAACCCAACATCAACTACCATGTGGCAAGCTCACATAGGACTAAGAGGCAACTTCTGGATTTATTCTCTCAGAAGTATCATCCTGTGACTCTTCAAGCTCCCCTCCTAATAAAGATGGCCAAATCACGAGATGACACATCACAAGTTACTAGAAGAACTCCCTACTAGGAGTAATAATGTGGACAAGTTCAGTCCACCCAAATGACAGGATCGGAGGACCATACCAACCAAGACTTTCAAAAATTTTGCTCGGCATGGATCTGATAATTTGGGAATATTCTGGCTAGGTTAGGACCCCACAAATGAGATCTTTAGAATGAATCTGAGGACATGATCAAAGTCACCAACTTAACAAATTTTGTCCCACATTGTCAAAATAGACTTCGTCAATCTACATCAAGGAACTAGCTCGGAGAATTCCTCTGGGACCTTAGTCAACTACTTGGCAACTCGTCCGACCACACCCATGGACTTTTGACAATGACCAAAAGAAGCATGACCAGAGGGCATGCCAAAAACCTTCTGAAGGATTGGGCGTTCACCAAAGCTTATAACATGGAAAAATCTCAAGCTAAAATCAACTTTGGAACATCCATGACAAAGAACAACATACTTCAAAGGTAAAGGTCATTTCATTACTTTTTTGAAAAATTTAGCTACAACAAATTGAAGACCCAAAATGAAAAAGTGAGATTTCTACAAGTCTTTAATATCGATTGGGGCTTCGGATGGTACTTCAGGTCTATGCTCAGCTTCCTCTCCTGCTTCAATGAATAGCTCAGAGGTCTTAGTGATAGGCGACTCATGAATTGAATTAGCAGCAAGCTCGAAAGCAACCTCAACTTCAACAATGGGTTTAGAGGGAACCTTGACCTCAAGCTGATCGAGAAGTTCTTCGTCAACAGCCTCCTCCAAATTGGCATATGGGTCCAAATGGCCGACATCCACCTCGGGAAAGAACTAAGCCACCTGAGCCTTGCATGAGTGTAATCCAAAGCTAAAGGCCATGGTCGACCCCTCTACGACCTCAACCTCAAAGATTGGGGACATCCGGAACTCATCGATTGCTTTGACCTTGGCCTCAAGAATCGCCTTCTCCTTCTTGACCAACACCCGATCTTCTACTGATCTGACCTTCTCCTTAGTGGCTCGAACTGCTTCGGCAGCAAGCTCCAAGGCCCACTCCAGATTGGCAAATTTCAGTCGTCGCACCTTGGCAAGGCCATGTTTTGCAACCAGGCAGCTTTCAAGTTGCCTATTTTTCTCTCGAGCTTCAAAGAGATCAGATCTTGCCTGGGAAGACTCTTCTTTAGCCTTCGCCTTGGCCTCCCCCACTATCTTCTTCTAAGCCATGGCATCTCACAAATCTCTTTAAGGTTCCGCTTGACGAGGCTCAGCCCAACAATGGACTCACCAAGGTGGGCAATATCTTAAAATAAAAAAAAACCAAAGTAAAGAACTTTACAAGTATAGAAGTAGAAGATGAGTCTGAGTCGACATAGCTTAAAAAGGTGGTCGACCGAGGCATATAATACCTTATTAAGCAGCTGCGACTTGGTCCTGGCCCAATGTGACGGCAACCGCACCTTGCTTATCAGTTCCATTGCAAGCTGATGGTTTCGAATGACAGAGTCATCCAACCAAATCCTTTTGGGTGATCAAGTCCTCTTCAGTGGTAGACGATGATGGCCCTACCTCATGCCGAGCAGTAGTCGGCATAGTGGGGGACACTAGAAGAGACCCCGACCTTGTTGGGAATGGTGTGCAATGCATGGGTGGCGAAGATAGAGCTCGAGCCAACGTCAACGTGGTTGGGGGAGCCGCCCTCAATGGCAGCACAACAACAACTTTGAGGCCCTCCCCAACTTCGATGGGGTCAGCACTTGAGGTCCCCGTGGAGTGAGAGGTCGCTGGAGTTGGGTGACTTGTTGGAGCTAGAGGTGCTGGAGATGGCTTGGACTTTCTCCTAACTAAAGATACTTCCCTAGATGCTCCCAACGGCCTCTTCTTCAACAACACCACCTTAAGGGTATCCAACGATGGCCTCATCACTACAACACAAAACAAGAATGTTAGCACAGGGGCAAACGAAAGCCAAATAATCCGTAAAAATGAAAGACTCAGACATACCCTAAGGAAGAGCCGAGCTTTGGTTGACATCGTAGAGCATCTGCTCAACCATTTGTTTGCTTAACTTGGGGACTTCCACATCTAGCAACTTGTGAAATCCCTCCTCATCTTCAAGGAGGATGGACTTCTCCTTGTTCGGAGAAAGCCTAGGCTCATCCCAAATCTAACTGAAGCTCCAAAGGATATCAGAAGAGACAAAAAAAATTGACCCTTCCAACCATGAAAGAAGGAAGGGAAGCCCTCGATAAACTTGCATCCTTGGTGAGTACTGAAATACCACCATCCTTTGTCATAAGGGTGCTTCTTCAGGATAAATAATGCCCTCAAAAGGAAAACCCTCGATTGGACTCCAAGCCAACTATAAAGAATGATGAAAATGGAGATCATCTAGATGGAGTTTGGTGTGACCTAAGTCGAAAGAATCTTGTAAAAGTCAAAAATGTTGGAAGCAAAAGGATAGAGAGGCAGTCGAAGACCTACTCGGAGAGTCTCCTCATAAAAGATGACTCAATCCTTCGAAGCCAAAGAAACATGATCTTCTCGATCCAAAACTTTGAGTCAAAAAGCAAAAGGAATAGAATATTGAGACTGAAACCCTTGAAGATCGGCCTTAGTGATAGATGACTCCTCTCCCCCAAGATCAAAAGAACTTCAACATCCAGATGAAGAGGTGACCATAGTAGTGGTCCAAGGACCCTCCTCAGATCTAGATCAAGGAGTAGGCAACCGAGAGCCCTAGCCACTTTGATGACTTTCATCCTGATCCTCCCTATCGGAAGATATTACGGGAAGGAAGATCAAAAAAGTGGGGGGAGCAAAAAAGAAAAGCAACTGGAAATTAAGGGAAGGATGAGAAGACCAACCAAAAATTAAGGCACTAGTTAGGATAGGCACCTCGAAGAACTAAGAGACTTGCCAGTAACAAAGGAGGCAGAGTGCTCGACAATAGAAAGGATCTCTAGCAAACTATAGATTGCTGCATAGAAAGCGATTGGTAGGGACATTGGGAGAACAAGCCTATTTATACTGTGCCATGGCCACTAGACCTTCACCACATGTCTCTAATCAAAGCCATTCGACCTCATGGCTTTTCGATGCACCACTACTCCGATTCAGCCATATAAGTTGAGCCGTATGAGGCAACATCAAGCTAATCGACATTCGACAAGTGGTGCACAGGTTTATAACTAACAAAATGAAGGAACAATTCTGCTATGCATGTTGGATCCAGATCAAAATTCTGCTATAGAGGTGATTTGATCTGACACATGCATGTATGAAATCAAATCTCATATCACCAGGAATGATTATATTTTTAAGATCTAAGAAAAATAAAAACTATGAAGATCAAATATTTCATCTTTGCATGGGTAGATCTTCACCATGATTTGATGATTGTGGTAAACTTCTTGTAGGTTCCTGAAGAGCCATACACGCATCCGATCTCTATAGGTATCCATAAAGGAATGTCCTAAGTTGCTCCTCTTGAATTTGATTTTTCTTCTCCAAGAAAAATCTACATGCATTGATCCTTGATCTACCCTTCAAATCTGTTCTTCTAAAGAAACACTTGAATCAGAAGGAAGGAGAGATAAGGGAGAAGAGAGAACTCTTTCTCTCTTTGGTGTGTGGAAGGAGGGGATGCCCAACACTTGGGGATGAGAGGAGAAGAAAGGGCGTGAGGGAAAGAGGGTGGGCTTGGAGAAAGTAGGCACAAATCACCTTCTTTTGACCATAAAAGCTAGAGAGATCTGATCTCTATACTAGGGTTTAAATAGATCCAAGGGTTCTATAGCTTTAAGGCTTTGACTATTTAACTCTTTAAAGCAGAAGGACTTCTTCTTCTCATCCATCTAATGGGTGCGCCCCTTCTCTCCCTTTCTCATGGAAATCCAGATGGGGGCACCAGCTATTGGCATGCCCACTTCTCATCCTTATCCAGATGGGGGTGCGCCCCCTGGATCTTATTAAAAGGAGGTGTGCGCCCCTCTCCCTTCATCCTTTATACAAATATCAGATGGGGCAAGGCCCCTTGGTTTCTCATGTCTATCTGTTGCCCAAGGATGGCTACCCAAGAGGTGGAGGGGGTGAATTGGATATTTCAAAAATTTTTTGACTAATGTGCAGATTTGAATGATTTAAACTAAGTGATGTGCCACAATAGCTAATAAAATAAGTTTTGTAATGCACAATGAATGAAAGCAATAAAGTAAAGAATACATAATTACAAATACATAAATTTTATAGTGGTTCGGTGCCAAACTCAGCATCTACATCCACTCTCCAAGTATATCCCTTAGAAATTCAACTATAATTCTCAACAAGAATTACAATATGATTATTTTTTAAGCTCATAATCAAATTCAATTGATTTTTTCTAGCTCACCAATCAAAATCGTACATGATTATTTTCTGGGCTCACAATCAATCCAGTTGATTTTTTTCGGATCACCAACTAAAATCTCATGAGTGATTATTTTTCTCCGAACTAACAATCAATCTCGATTGGTTTTACCTTTGGCTCACCAATCAAACCAATACAACATCCAACTCAAGGCTTGGACCAACCTAAGTTTCTCATCCTAAAAAAATTGAAATAAAATATAAAATTATAATTTAAAATAAACTCTTTTGAAAGACAAGAGAAGACAATCTAAGTTGCTTTGCTTGTAAGGTTGATTTCTTCTCCTTGAATGAATGAGAGATTGTGAGGCTCCTTGATTCTCTTCACTCTTGCTCTCACTTGCTTGAGAATATTTTATAGTGGAAGGATAAAGGATCACTCTAAAAAATAACTCCTTCTCTCTTTTTTTTAGCTCACTCCTTAGCTTTCTAAAATAATACTCAATATACTCTCCAAAGCTTCTTCTTAATGCTTCAAGTATTTTCTTTTAGATTTCAAAGGTTTTCCATTATTACAAGTCACTAACATAGGCTTTTGGAGGTGATCTAGTCATTGGAGAAGAGAAAATAGCCGTTGGAAAGCTTGGAGGATGAAAAAACTGTAATTATGAAAATTAGCTATTACAGGTACTAGGCTGGCTCAATTTCAGACTGGATTGGCTCAGTCTTACTAGATCGGCTCAGTTCATAGCTGGGTCAGCTCAGTCCCCTGGATCTTGAAAATTTTATTTTCTATGCTTTTTATCTTTTATTTCTATTGAGACTAAGTTGACTCAGTTTCAGACTGGATCGGCCCAGTTTGCGTGTCACGTGTACCAATGATAGTTTGTGACCTTATCTTCTTCAAATAATTTGTAGGCTAGACTTGTTCTTTTGACTTGATTTTATCTCTATTAAAATGTCGAGTTTGAAATTTCGAAACTACACATTCTCATAAACATAGTTAGACTTTATAACTTATACTCAAAGCTCTTTGTTATCATCAAAATCAATCTTTGGATCAACAATCTCATCCTTTTTGATGATAACAAAACTTTTGAGTATATGCAAATAATATATAGCGAGTTTTTAAAAGATTACATATTTATAAAGCATGAAATCACTAAACAATGAGAACATACTTCATTCTAGTTAAGCTCAAGCATATACTCAACAATAACTCCTCTTTTTTGACAACATCAAAAGGAACAACTCAAAATGAGAAAATCAATAAAATCAATAGAGTAAATTTTTCTTTAACAATCCAAAATCAATAAGCTCCCCCTTAATATTATAATCAATTAAGTTTAAATTTTATTCAAAATTTGCTCCTCCTTACTATATGCCAAATTTCTTAATTTCATTTATTGTCCTTAATGAATTTTGTTTCTCATAACCAAATTTATATCACATTATGAAAAATATCATAAGATTTTGAGTAATTTAATATGTTAAATTTATTTTCTCCATTTATCAATTTTTCTCCTTCTTTTTGTCATTATAAGTATTTGCTATAATTCAAGGTATCAATTGAGTTTGAAAGTATTTCTTTAAGAAGTTCAGCTTATCAAATAAATATGTTAATATTTTAAATTATTCTTAAACTTTAATTATGAAAGTTCATAAATTAATTTTATTCAATATATCTTCAATCATAATCAATTATAATAACATCATCAAAATCAACAAGATAAAATATTGAGTCATTTGACATCCAATTGGTGGTGTGATAATCAATCAAAGTGTAAGATTATTGCAAGCATTAAGATCATTAAAATTTATCAATTTATAAATTTAGCACCTAAATAGTTTCATATATAATCAAGCTCAATAAATAATCAATATGATATATGATCAATACATCAAACTTTCAATTCATGGAGTGTGATCATTTTAAACAATGATAAATCATCAAAATCAATCAAACATGCTCAATAATTTTGCTAATTAATAATTAAAATATATTTAGCAAAAAATGATGGCATGATGTGAGAAAAGTTTAGATTTTACCAAACATCATCATTCATCCAATTTAATTTCCAAGGCATCCAACCATAATATTTTTTTTCTTTTCATTTCATTAGATCCTTGGTATACCTGCAAAATCAATTCATAATTTTTGGTACCCAAACTTTCTTGGGTCCATTGGAGTTAGTGTTCAAGGTTTCTTTTGAAATTCAAATTTGTTTGATTAATGTTTGGCCAATTCTTTTAAAGTTACATTCTAAAATTTTATGGCCAACTTTGTAACATTTAAAAATATATAATTGAATGATTTTCAAATGAAGCTTTGCTAAATATATTTTTGATAAATTTTTATTTTCTCAAAGAATTATAACCAATTTCTACTTTATCAAAAATAGTCTTTTGATTATTTAAAATTATTTGAAGCTTTTGAGATTCAATTATAAATTTTTCAATCATGGGCTTCAAATTTTTAATCTCTTTTCTTAGATTAGTATTTTCTTCCAAAAGAGATTTCTTTTCTTTCAACAAGTTTTCTTTTTCTTCAATATGAAATCTTGATCTTTCTAATTTTATTTTCAGCTTAATATTTTTTTCAACTAAAGATTTTTTAGATTTAAGAAGTGCTTCTTTTTCTTTAGCCAAAGCATTCATTTTTTTCAAAAGATCCTTTTTTTCACTTAAAAGGTTATTCTTTTCATTAGCTTGAAGAAGATTTGATCTTTTCAGATCTTTATTTTTCAGCCTTAAATTTTTGAATTCATTCATTAATTCATTAAAGGCTTAAATAATTCACTAAAAAAAATTTTAGAGGAGTATTCATGATATACCTCATCATTTTAAGCTATAAGGCAATAACTTTCTATACCTTTCTCTTTCTCATTCTCTTCTTTGTCTTGCTCCCTCTTAATCATTGTTTTCTTTTTCTTTTGTTTCTTCCTTTTTCTTCTTATTTTCATCTTCATGCACCATAAGGCATAGGTTGGGGTGAGCTTCCTTAACTTCTTGAGAGCTTGGTTCTTCTTCTTGATTTGCTCTCCCATAAATCATTTCTAATTTCTTCCATATTTGATTCGCTGAAATACATGAAGAAATTTTATTAAACTCATTAATATCTAAGGAGCAATAAAGTATATTCATTGCCTTAGCATTCATTTGAATCACTTCTTTATCATGAATCAATGCATTGGATGTGTGTAGGTCATTGATTATAATTTTTCATAAATTATAGTCATGTGCTTGAATGAAGATTTTCATTCTAATTTTTCAATGTATATAATTTGATTCATTTAATAGTGGTGGTCTATCTATAGAATAACATTCATTAAACAAAGACTTCATTTGGGTTGTCATTGATCTTTTGCTTTTTGACCGTTAGGTCAACAAATAAATATTAGAGCACCTGCTCTGATACCACTTGTTACCCAAGGATAGCTACCCAAGAGGAGGGATGAATTGGATATTTCAAAAAAATTTTGACTAATGTATTAATTTGAATGATTTAAACTAAGTGATGTGCATACAATAGCTAATGAAATAAGCTTTGTAATGTACAGTGAATGAAAGCAATAAAGTAAAGAATACACAATCACAAATACAAATTTTATAGTGATTCGGTGCCAAACTCAGCACCTACGTCCACTTCCCAAGTATACCCCTTAGAAATTTAACTATAATTCTCAACAAGAATTATAGTCCGATTATTTTTTAGGCTTACAATCAAACCTAATTGATTTTTCCTGGCTCATCAATCAAAATCGTATGCAATTATTTTTCGGGCTCACAATCAACCCAGTTGATTTTTCCTGGATCATCAATCAAACCAATACAACATCCAACTCAAGGCTTGGACCAACCCAAGTTTCTCACCCCAAGAAACTTAAAATAAAATATAAAATTATAATTTAAAATAAACTCTTTTGAAGTATAAGAGAAGACAATCTAAGTTGCTTTGCTTATAAGGTTGATTTCTTCTTCTTGAATGAATGAGAGATTGTGAGGCTCCTTGATTCTCTTCACTCTTGCTCTCACTTGCTTGAGGATGTTTTGTAGTGAAAGGACAAAGGATCACTCTAAAAAATAACTCCTCTCTTCTTTTTAGCTTACTCCTTAGCTTTCTCAAATAATACTCAATATACTCTCCAAAGCTTTTTCTTAATGCTCCAAGTATTTTCTTATATATTTCAGAGATTTTCCACCATTACAAGTCACTAACATAGACTTCTGAAGGTGATCTAGCCATTAAAGAAGAGAAAATAGCCATTGAAAAGCTTATGGGATGAAAAGCTGGAGTTTTGAAAACTAGCTGTTACAGGTACTAGGCCGGTTCAGTTTCAGACTGGATTGGCTTAGTCTCACTAGGTCGGCTCAGTTTATAGCTGGGTTGGCTCAATCTCCTAGGTCTTAAAAATTTTACTTTACGTGCTTTCTGTCTTTTATTTTTATTGAGACTATTTCAGCTCAGTTCCAGACTGGGTCAACCTAGTTTGCGTGCCATGCATGCCAAAGATAATTTATGATCCTTTCTTCTCCAAATAATTTATAGGCTAGACTTATCTTTTTGACTTGATTTTATCTCCATTAAGATGTCGAGTTTGAAGTTTTGAAATTACACATTCTCATAAACATAGTTAGACTTTATAACTTATACTCAAAACTCTTTATTATTATCAAAATTAATCTTTAGGTCAACTCTATCTCCATGCAAAAGCTAGATAGGGGGCACCAAGAGTTGGTGCCCCTCTTGCATGCATTGACTTGGTCAAATCTCTATCCAATAGAGAGTCCAAGTCTCGAGAGAACTGGATTTAACCATATGCTAGCATGAAAAACTTAAACCTATTAGGATTTCATGAATCCTAATCCAATTAGGACTTCATAAGTCCAATTGTATAATTCTTGGCTAATTTTCTATTATGTATG
Source organism: Cocos nucifera (assembly GCA_006176705.1). NCBI lineage: Eukaryota > Viridiplantae > Streptophyta > Magnoliopsida > Arecales > Arecaceae > Cocos > Cocos nucifera. Next base: position 111,798 of record QRFJ01001480.1, on the reverse strand, counting down.
ATCCCATAGGTTCAATTTTGTTTAGTAGTGAGATATATTTATAATCTCCATCAATAATATCATTAAAACTCTTTTCAATGGATTGGAATACTTTCAATTCAGCCAAATAAAAATTATAGATCATCAAAATATTTTTCATTGATCTTACAATCCACCAATGACATCTAGCCATATATAGTGGCAACCTACCAGAATTGAATAGATGAACCTCTATGTGTAGTTACCGCATGATTCGATTCTTCTATCGTGAGTTTGATAAGATGGAGGTTATAGATAACTCATCAATACCCCTCATCTATCATATAAAATATTCAATCGACTCTAGTTCATTTATAAACTCTTATAGAAACTTCTTTTCATCATTTACACTGACATGGTCATTGTTTTCTGAACTCAGTCTCATGAATAATATTGGACTACTCCTTATCTACTAAGATCAATAGATCCCATTTAGGTGTACACCTTATTCCTACAATGAACCTACTGTAGCCAATATATACCATAAGATTCTGAATAGCTGGATAATCAAGTAATTATGCAGTCAAATTATAGCAAACTCATTGTGAATAATCGAGATACCATAGGTCTAAGAACTACTCACACCACTGTAGCATCAAGTAAGTCACTGATGAGTGGGTAGACTTCCAAATGATTACTTGTGTTGGTCATGCTTTGTACCATTATTCTCTAATAATTATGTATACTCTCACTCCAGTGTTTCCATTCTATAAACTCAAGACTCGTCTATCCAAAGAAAAGTAATTCATGCACCAATCTTACTGGATCAATCATCATCCTCATGATGATCCATTGATCGAGAGCATTTAAAAATTAATTACTAATAATACATGCCTCAAATTCTCAACTCTTGAAAATATATGTCATCATCTTATTATTTTTTTGGACGATTCATAGACACATGACACAACATGAATGAAAAATTAACCTAATTTTATTTATTTGAATAATTTAATTATAAAATTTTATCCCTAGAAAGTTTATATGTGTCAGTCAAATTGGCTTCTAGGGCATATATCTAACACAAAAAGCATCTTTTAAGATTGAAATGATGGTGCGCCTCGAGCCGCCCATACCCCATAAATGTTCCGTGATCTATGAAGCACTGAATCCTTCCAAATAATTAAGGTGTGAATCATGGAGCAGCTTGTTGAATCAAAGCCAGATCTCACAAAGCAATGGGATGATTCATCTAAAGACAAAAAGCTTGGATTTATCAACTCGAACATGCTCTAAGGACCATCTCCAAAGAGTACTATTCCTTTCATCTAGGTCGAATGCTTTGGACTTGAAGGTGGAAAAAAAGTGTTACAGAGTTATGCCATCTCGATCATGATCCTCGGGACTCATCCATGGACATTCATCTCTAAACAACTATAATGACAAAGACATCGACATACGACCAGCAACTTGATGATGCCACTGACAAGTCCGATCATGGGCTGCACAGCGAGCCAGGACAAAGCGATCTCACTAGCCTCTATTCGATCATTAGCTCAAATAACAACCGACCTTCGAGTCGGGACCTCACTGATGATAGGGATGAAACTCTACAACCAATGCCGATGCAGGCGCATCTAGGACAACTCCTCAACTATGAGTTGACCTTAGTTCACCAGCTTACTCAGCCATGTGGATAATTATTGAAATCTTCCAACAAACTTTAGAACATGGGTATAACAAACATCCATATCTCATAACCTAGAGTCCCTGCCCTGATAACCTACGGGGTTGGGGCATAGCAAACTCCAACATTTCTCTATATGAAGAGGTAATGAGGGGACCCTTGAGGTAAGCCCATACTATGCAGGCTACTCTAAGCTCTCTCTCTCTCTCTCTCTCCTTTCTACTATACTCAAGCTTCGGCTAACTTAAGCATCGGAGGGTCCTCTGTCATTCTTCTTAGTGTGAGGACTTTCTCTTGTAGATTTTTGGTGCCCTCTGGCCCCTCAAATCGACACTCCTCGGCCACATCAACAACCTCCAAAATCTTGATGCAACACATACATATGTATATCAAACTAGATCTTAAGCATGTATATGTATATATACACATTGATGTACATGAAGGGAAATCCTGATTTTCCGGTCCAGGTTCATTCAGATCTGATCAGATCAAGAGATATATTTCAAAATTTTTTCTCTTGATCTCAATCAGATCTTGATATGTTTCAGATCTGATTCTTATTATTTTAATAAAATAAAATTAAAATATAAATTAAATCAAATTTAATTTATCTGATCTGGATAATCCTATTACCCTATTGATGATCCTGTTTGCAGCAGAAGGTTCTGAATCTTAGCCACGCAAGCGCCTGGCCTCTACCAGTATCCACTTGGGTTGGATCTGGAGATCCTCTTCTTCTCTATCATGCCTCCAAAAATCAGATCTAGATCTGATCTGGAGGATCTTCAAAACTCTTTTTGAAGATGAGCAGTCGTCCTTTGCAGCAGCGCAGCCTTCTTACTTTTGATCGCCTTTCTCTGATCTGAATTGCACCAACCAAGGTCCAAAACTCCTTTTGGACGTGGAGAGCAAGGGGAGAAGGTGGTTTGGCATGGAGAGGGAGGGGAGAGGCAGCCATGGGGCGTGGAGAAACTATGATCTCATCATATCTCTTTTTTTTTTAATCTGAGTTGGGTACAGGGTCTTATTTATAGACTAGCTGTGATCCAACTCCTCTTCTTCCCAACCAATCACAACCCATTGTGAAATCAGATCTAAATCTGATTGGTGGGAATAGAGTCCCCTAGATTCCTCCTTAGAGGGCACCTAAGACCAATCAAAGTTGGTTCTTAGAAGAACTCTAATTAGAATCCAAAAAGAAGATGGAGTCCTTGTCCAACAAGGACTCCTAGGCGCCTCCAACTTGGGCACACGCCTAGGGTGGCGTGCACCCTTCTCCTTGCCAGGTTCTGGCGGGGGACAGGCCCCCACCAGCTCTTCAATAGGTGCATGACATGTGGTCAAAAGTCAAAGTGTCAATGGTCAACGTTTGACAAGTCAAAGGTAGACTTTTGACCAAAGTCAAAGAACAAGAAATGGCAGGTGACCAAAAATGGCAGGTAGTGTCTTACAAATAAGACAACCTTTTCTAACTTGGACAACCTCCTGTCAGACCATATGAAGGCCTCTGTTTGAGCACAAACTCCTTTGGCTCAGATAGGACAACTTATTTATGATAGCAAAAGAAGAACGTTAGGTTCAATCGAGTGCTAGCACGATTTTCTTGAACCTAATTGAATCTTATTCAGATCAATTGAACTAGATCAGTTCAATTGATGATCATCAGATTCAAACCCTTGTTTGTGTGACCTAGTTAGGTTCAGTTCTGTATGATAATGGGATATGTCATGATTTCTATCATCGACATCATCGAAACTCATTTCGATGGATCAGAACTCTTCTGATTCGAACAGCTAGAATGATCGATCATCTAAATCATTCTAATTGCTCCCAAAATCCACCAGTGACACCTAGCAGTATATGGTGGCAACCCATCAGAGCTAAATGCGAACCTCTTGGTGCAGCTACCTGTGTGATTTAGTTCTTCTATCTTGAGCCCCGATCAGATTAGGGTTTAGGTGAACTCGTCAAACCCTAGTCTCTGTCATATGATGTAATCATTCGATTCGAGTCCAATGTGAAAATCTAAATAGAAACTCTTTCTATTATTTCACTTTGCCATGGCCATGGGCTTCTGGACTTGATTCTCATGATTATCATAGGGCTGCTCCTCTACCACCGAGGTAGATAGATTCCATCTTGATGCCATCCAGTTCCTACAATGAACATGCTATAGCCAACATACACCTTAGGGTTCCATATGGCTAGGAGACCGAGTAATGGTGTAGTCAAACTATAACACCCTCAAGGTGAACTACCGATGCACCTCAGGTCAAAGAACCAGACACACTACTGCAGCATCGAGTCAGTCATTGACGAGAAGGTAGACTCCCTAATGACTACTCGAGGTGGTCACGCTCAGTGCCCTCGTTCTCTAACGAGTACCTGTACTCTCACTCCGATGTCTCCACACCGTAGACTCAAGACTCATCTACTAAAGAGAAGCGATTGTACACCAACCTTCCGGATCAATCACCATCCTCGTGATGATCCTATGGTCGGGAGCAATTTATGAGTTAATAATGATTATTCATGTCTTAAATTTTCAACTCTTGAAAATATGAATTATCATTACCATTAACTCAAAGGATGTATCACAGACACTAAATACACATATGTGATAGAAAATAACCCATTTATTGCTTTTAGTCAAAATTACAATTTTGCCCCTAGAAGTGTATTACAAGTGTCAGCCAATTCTGGCTTCTAGGGCACATATATCTAACAATCTCCCACTTGTCCTAAAGCCAATTGGCTACAAGTTTAAGTCCCATCTTCTCAAGGTGGGCTTCGAACTTCTGCTGGCCCAACGGCTTTGTAAGTGGGTCTGCCACATTATCTACGGAGTTGACTCTCTTGACCTCGACATAATCCTTTTTGAGGTAATCATGGATGGGGTGGTATCACCGTTTGCTTGAAACTCTTCCAGCACAAACAGTCTGCCAGATGTCGACTTTCGATCATCTATATCAGACATGAAATCTGAGTCTGTGTATCCCTGGACTTGGAGTTCTCCATTACCAAAGACCAAGCATCATATCCTTAGTTCTTCTCAAGTACTTAAGGATACATTTCATAGAAGTCCAGTGTTCTTCACCTGAATTTGACTGATATCTGCTTGTGATACTCACAGCATGGGCTATATCAGGTCGTGTACATAGCATGGCATACATGAGGCTCCATATTGCAGAAGCATAAGGGATCTTGCTCATGCGTTCTATTTCCTCAGGTGTGCTAGGGCACATCTTCTTGGAAAGATGAATACCATGTCTGAAGGGTATTAATCCCCTCTTAGAGTTTTCCATACTAAACCTCTTTAGTACTTCCTCTATGTACATCTTCTGTGAAAGTCCTAGCATCCTATTCAGTCTATCCCTATAGACCTTAATTCCTAGAATAAAGGATGCTTCACCTAGGATCTTTCATGGAGAATTCCTTGGACAACCACATCTTGACTGATGTCAACATGGGAATATCATTCCCAATAAGGAGGATGTCATCCACGTACAATACGAGGAAGACAACAGCGCTCCCACTGACCCTTTTGAAAACACATGGTTTCTTCTTCGTTTTTGATGAAACCAAACTTTTTGATCACATCATTGAAACGAGTGTTCCAGCTCCGAGATGCTTGCTTAAGTCCATATATGGACCTTTGCAGCTTGCAAACCTTGTGATCAGTATCACTGGATGTGAAACCTAGCGGCTGTTCCATATAGATATCTTCCTCAAGATATCCATTTAGGAATGTCGTTTTCACGTCCATTTGCCATATTTCATAATCGAAATAGGCTGCAACAGCAAGCAATGTGCGGATGGATTTTAGCATAGCTACTGGAAAAAAGGTATCCTGATAGTCAATGCCTTCGCGTTGACTATAACCTTTTGCCATCAGTCTAGCCTTGAATGTCTCCATACATTTCCCATCTGCACCAATCTTTCTCTTGAAGATCCATTTACATCCAATAGGTACTATACCTTCTGGTGGATCTACCAAGGTCCAGACTTGGTTTGAGTGCATCGAGTCAATTTCTGACTGCATTGCCTCTAGCCATTTCTCGGAGTCGATATCTGATATCGCCTCGTTGTAGGTTTTGGGATCATCTCCATGAGCACCATTACCTATGAGGAACATTTTCTCTACATCCTCTGAAATAATACCTAAGTATCTTTCAGGGGGACGGAAAAACTCTTTCCGATCTACGAGGTGGAGGAGGTAGTGTTCTTATTGGCTCAACCTGATTTGGTTCCACTTGGTCCTTAGCTCGTTCTGCTTGTGAGACTTTCTCATCAAGCTTGATCTATTTTTCAATGCCGCTATCTTGAATAAACTATTTTTCAAGAAAGATGGCATGTCGACTCACAATCACATTGTGGTCTTCTGGAATGTAGAAATAGTATCCTAATGACTCTTTAGGATATCCTATGAATCGAGCTCTGAAGGACCTAAACTCTAACTTGTCCGCTTGTTATCTTTTGACATGAGCTGGACAACCCCAAATTCTGAGATGACTCAGACTTGGTTTCTTACCATGCCATATCTCATATGGTGTGGTAGGAACGGATTTTAGAGGGAACCCTATTCAGTAGATAGATTGAAGTTAACAATGAGTGTCCCCAAAGGAAAATCAGGGAGGTCTGTGAAGCTCATCATGGATCGAACCATATCTAATAGGGTCCGATTTCTCCATTCTGAAACTCCCGTTGAGTTGAGGCATTCCTGGTGGAGTCCATTGAGAGACTATGCCATTATCCTTAAGATAGTCTAGGAATTTCCTGCTAAGGTATTCACCTCCTCGATCTGATCGAAGAACCTTAATTGGATTTTTCTATTTATTTTTCTACTTCATGTCTGAATTCTTTGAACTTTTCAAAGGCTTCAGACTTATGTCTCATAAGATACACATACCCATACCTAGACAGATCATCGGTAAAGATAATGAAGTAGACAAAATTGCCTCTAGCCGGCACATCAAATGGGCCGCACACATCTGTATGTACTAGGGCAAGGAGATCTGTGGCCCTCTCCCCATGTCCTACAAAAGGAGTTTAGTCATTTTGCCTTGAAGACAGGATTCACAAGTTGGATATGACTCAGAAGTCAATGGACTCAATAGCCCATTTTTCTCCAATTTGTTGATCCTATCTTCTGCTATATGACCTAATCTCAAGTGCCATAGATATCTATTGTTTGGACTATCCCTAGGTCGTTTGGCATTCACGTTTTGCTCGATAGTTAGAATAGGTACATCAATATGTAGCTGATAAAGACCATTAATAAGAAAACCATTTGCAATTTTATTTCTTTCATAAAGAATGTTACAATGGTCCTTAAAGAAGGTGATCACATAACCTTCTTATGCTAAGCATGAAACAGAAATCAAATTTCTGCTAGCTGCAGGCACAAAATAATAGTCTTTTCAAAACTAAGTCTAAACCAGATGGTAATCGAAGAGGGTATGTTCCCATGGCTACTGCAGCAACTCTTGCTCCATTACCAATGCGTAGGATCATGTCTCCATCCCTCAGCCTCCTGCTATCCTCAAGACCTTGCATAGAAGTGCACAGATGAGCACTAGAACCAGAGTCAAGCACCCAACTGGATGCAGAAGAAACCGTAAGGTTAGACTCAATAACGAGCATACCTCCAGAAGGACCTTCCTTCTTGTTTTTCAGGGTGGCCAGGTAAGTAGGGCAGTTCCGCTTCCAATGGCCGTCGCTGTTGCAATGGAAAATCACTTTTCTTTGCCATCGGCCTTTTTCTTCGATTCTGCCTTCTTCTTCTTTGATCCTTCCACCTTTTGCTTTTTCACAGACTTTTTTTTCTTTCCTATAAGACTTTCTTTTGGAAGAAGTCCGTTCCATAGCAAGAACTGAGCCTTTAGAACCTTTCATAGAAAGCTCAGCGGTAACCAGCATATTCATTAACTCGGCCAAGGAATTCTGAAGTTTATGCATGTGGTAATTCATGATGAATTGCCCATATGCATCAGTCAAGGATTGCAGAATAATATCATTCTGTAGATCCAAGTCCAACTTCACACCGAGCTTCTCAAGCTCTTCCATGTCCTTGATCATTGTCAGACAGTGATCTTGGACTGACTGCCCATCATGCATCTTAGCCTTAAAAAGTCATTTTGTGACTTGATATTTGGCTGCGCGACTCTGTTCACCAAACATCTCCTGCAGGTGAGCCAACATTTGGCGAGCAGTCCCGATATCTTCATGTTGGCGCTGGAGCTCATCAGACATCGAGCCCAACATGTAATATCTGGCCTTATTATCTTCGTCAATCCATTTTTTCAGAGACGCTCTCTGTTCAACAGATGGACGGGCTGGTAATGTGGGAGGGTCCTGGTCCAAAACATGGGTTAACTTCTCGAAACCCAAAATAATTTTGTAGTTCCTGAGCCAATCTTTATAATTGGGTCTGGTCAGTCTATGTGTGTCCAGGATACGTGCCAATGGGTTGGACGCAGACATTTTTCCTGTAGAGAGTCAAAGATTCTAGTTAGATACTATAATTTTGACTTGACCAATTTATTTAGGGATTTTATTTTTAAATAAATTAGCTCTTCCACTATTTTCTCGGATCCCTACACTCCCTCTGTAGAGATGCAAAAATCTCCATGATTAATGATTTCTAGTGGGTGGTGCGGTCTCACCAACTGACTCATCACCTCACCTAACAGTTATTGGTGATGGGTTAGCCAATGAGTGAACAACTCTTGTTCAATGATTCTCTAATCATGGTGCACCCAAACTTGGTCTCTAATTCATGAATCTCACCGTATCCAGAATATTGATCCACTCCTTAGTTAAGTCAGACCCACCATTTGCATAGACTGGGTTTCTAATTGAGTCTCTCACCGTATCCAGAATATTGAGCCCAACTCATCCTCCAGCCCATAGCATCCAATGCCTAATAGACATGGTTGCGTCTTTCCGGTGCAACTGAGCCACTGTATCCAGTCGAGAACAATCAACCCCGGGAAGGGCCGCACATCTACAATGGTGGAAGACCTCAGACTTAATCTTTTCTTAGGGAGAATTGATTCAGGTCTCATTAAACTAGACTTGGCTTAGTCATAACAATTATGACTAACCTAGTGGCATGGGTTAGCTCGGATTATTGACCACCTCAGATCAGAACTGTGTCAACAGATATGGCCAGGTAAGTGAGATCGGTGGAAGGAATATGCCATTAACTCGTACAAGAATGCATTCAGGTCGAGTAGCTTCCAATTAAAAACCAGTCGGTCGTCTATGCCAAACTTACCTTAGACACCAAATTGTTGAGCCAGAACCAATTGGGTTAGCCTACAATCCAGACTCTAACCTCTGAGCCTAATTAGGTCTTGCTTGATCGTGACTCGATCTTGACCCAGACTTAATCCTATTAGGCTGGTCAATTTAAGCATTGTTGATCCCATCTAACCAACTCTTGATTCGGTTTGATCAACCGCTTAGACCTAATTGAGCTACCCAAGCCCGAACCCAGTATTATGAATATGTCTTAGATCTGAAATTCTCAATTTTAGACCTAATTAATATTTTATAAACTTAATTCTTAATTAAGTAGGGTTCATAAATAAAATATGCACAATAAATCCTAGGGTTTCAGGATCTAGGGTTTTGCAGAAAGTAAGTTTTGGGTTTCTGATTAAGGACGAACACGCAGCACCCCTACACATCATAAGAAAACACCCCATCGAATGGGAAGAGAGGGCCTTTAAATCCTTCTTTGTTCTTATGACCGGACGGCCAAGAGGAACGCCTTAATCAGGAACATTCAATACTACAAAATAATATCAGATCTATATCATATATCTCATATATAAAGTAGATCTAATCATGGCATATTTTGCATACATCTCATGTATCATAATCATGCATATTTTTCAGATCTAAATTATCTCATAATAATCTAAAAAATTAGATTTAAATTGATCTAATCAAAATAAATTCTAATCTAGATAATTATGTAGAACTATTCTACAACTAGTCTAGACATGCATCAATCATATCTCATATGATATTTAAAAATTAAATAATTTTTATTTTCTATTTTTTAGATGTTATTATAACACTTATAATATCAGAAAATAGTAAATAAAAAGATCTAAAATATGATTTAATCGGATTAAATCAAAAAATATGCAAGAATATTCTATAGAACTATTCTATTCTAGAACTAGTCATGCATATCTTCTAATCTTAGATCCAAATTATTTAATTTTAATTTTTTCTGATTTCAGATCTGATCACATCTCATGTGACATCTGAAATTAATTATTTTTAATTAAAATAAATTTAAAATCAGATCTAAATAATTTTAGAACCATGGCTCTGATACCAGTTGAAGGAAAATCCTGATTTTCCAGTCCAGGTTCGTTCAGATCTGATCAGATCAAGAGATATATTTCAAAAATTTTTTCTCTTGATCCCAATCAGATCTTGATATGTTTCAGATCTGATTCTTATTATTTTAATAAAATAAAATTAAAAGATAAATTAAATCAAATTTAATTTACCTGATCTGGGTAATCCTATTACCCTATTGATGATCCTGTTTGTAGCGGAAAGGTTCTGGATCTTAGCCACGCAAGCGCCTGGCCTCTATCGGTATCCACTCGGGTTGGATCTGAAGATCCTCTTCTTCTCTATCATGCCTCCAAAAATCAGATCTAGATCTGATCTGGAGGATCTTCAAAACTCTTTTTGAAGATGAGCAGTCGTCCTTTGCAGCAGTGCAGCCTTCTTACTTTTGATCGCCTTTCTTTGATCTGAATTGCACCAACCAAGGTCCAAAACACCTTTTGGACGTGGAGAGCAAGGGGAGAAGGTGGTTTGGCATGGAGAGGGAGGGGAGAGGCAGCCTTGGGGTGTGGAGAAACTATGATCTCATCATATCTCTTTTTTTTTTAATCTAAGTTGGGTACAGGGTCTTATTTATAGACTAGCTGTGATCCAACTCCTCTTCTTCCCAACCAATCACAACCCTTTGTGAAATCAGATCTAAATCTGATTGGTGAGAATAGAGTCCCCTGGATTCCTCCTTAGAGGGCGCCTAAGACTAGTCAAAGTTGGTTCTTAGAAGAACTCTAATTGGAATCCAAAAAGGAGATGGAGTCCTTGTCCAACAAGGACTCCTAGGCGCCTCCAACTTGGGCACACGCCTAGGGTGGCATGCGCCCTTCTCCTTGCCAGGTTCTGGTAGGGGGACAGGCCCCCACCAGCTCTCCAATAGGTGCATGACATGTGGTCAAAAGTCAAAGTGTCAATGGTCAACGTTTGACCAGTCAAAGGTAGACTTTTGACCAAAGTCAAAGAACAAGAAATGGCAGGTGACCAAAAATGGCAGGTAGTGTCTTACAAATAAGACAATCTTTTCTGACTTGGACAACCTCCAGTCAGACCATATGAAGGCCTCTGTTTGAGCACAAACTCCTTTGGCTCAGACAGGACAACTTATTTATGATAGCAAAAGAAGAACGTTAGGTTCAATCGAGTGCTAGCACGATTTCTTGAACCTAATTGAATCTCATTCAGATCAATTGAACTAGATCAGTTCAATTGATGATCACCAGATTCAAACCCTTGTTTGTGTGACCCAGTTAGGTTCAGTTCTGTATGATAATGGGATATGTCATGATCTCTATCATCGACATCATCGAAACTCCTTTCGATGGATCAGAACTCTTCTGATTCGAACAGCTAGAATGATCGATCATCTAAATCATTCTAATTGCTCCCAAAATCCACCAGTGACACCTAGCAGTATATGGTGGCAACCCATCAGAGCTGAATGTGAACCTCTTGGTGCAGCTACCTGTGTGATTCAGTTCTTCTATCTTGAGCCCGATCAGATTAGGGTTAAGGTGAACTCGTCAAACCCTAGTCTCTGTCATATGATGTAATCATTCGATTCGAGTCCAATGTGAAAATCTAAATAGAAACTCTTTCTATTATTTCACTCTGTCATGGCCATGGACTTCTAGACTTGATTCTCATGATTATCATAGGGCTGCTCCTCTACCACCGAGGTAGATAGATTCCATCTTGATGCCATCCAGTTCCTACAATGAACATGCTATAGCCAACATACACCTCAGGGTTCCATATGGCTAGGAGACCGAGTAATGGTGTAGTCAAACTATAACACCCTCAAGGTGAACTGCCGATGCACCTCAGGTCAAAGAACCTAGACACACTACTGCAGCATCGAGTCAGTCATTGACGAGAAGGTAGACTCCCTAATGACTACTCGAGGTGGTCACGCTCAGTGCCCTCGTTCTCTAACAAGTACCTGTACTCTCGCTCCGATATCTCCACACCATAGACTCAAGACTCATCTACTAAAGAGAAGCGATTGTACACCAACCTTCCGGATCAATCACAATCCTCATGATGATCCTATAGTCGGGAGCAATTTATGAGTTAACAATGATTATTCATGTCTTAAATTTTTAACTCTTGAAAATATGAATTATCATTACCATTAACTCAAAGGATGTATCACAGACACTAAATACACATATGTGATAGAAAATAACCCATTTATTGTTTTTTGTCAAAATTATAATTTTGCCCCTAGAAGTGTATTATAAGTGTCAGCCAATTCTGGCTTCTAGGGCACATATATCTAACAGTACATACATATATACATACATACATGTATAAATTATACATAAACATTAATTGATACATATACACATACTACATATATAAATATGTGTATATACAATACATACATACATACATACATACATACATACATACATATATATATATATATATTTGGGATAGACTTAGATAAGATCGATTAGATTTGGGCTCAGATCCAGTCATATCAAAATTGGATAATAGGAGTCTACATTGATGATCCAAGCCATTGGATGTGATTTACTATCTCAAAACTACTTGCACACAAAAATTTATATGATTTGAAGGCCCTTAGGCTATACATCAAATGATCAAAAATTACATCTAATTCAATTTTATTTAGGCTATCTAATTTTTGACTACTTGATGCATACATTAGGGATTTCCAAATCATATGATTTTTTATATACAAGCAGTTTTGAGGTAGTAGATTAATTCAATGGCTTGGATCATTGATATAGGATCCTTATTATAGAGTCTCGATCTGGCCAGATCTAAGTTCAAATATGGTCAACCTGATGCTAGCCTAGCTCTCTCTCTCTCTCTCTCTCTCTCTCTCTCTCTCTCTCTCTCTATATATATATATATATATATATATATATATATATATATATGTGTGTGTGTGTGTGTGTATGTATGTATGTATGTATGTATGTATGTATGTATGTATAAGCATGGGAAGATTTAACTTCATGAGGTTTTAATGAGTATTATGATAAAACATAGGACTATGGTATTAAAACTATTTACTGATGCCTACATGCTTATTAGGTTAGAGATCACTATAGATCAGATGCAATTTTAGTTGCCTTTCATTATTTGGGATCAATGTAGAGCATGCAACAATGATTAAAGTGAGTGCAATACATCTCTCACAACTTGAGGGTATAAAAATCACTTGATGTTGGATTGGACTAGGGCACATTTAATTTACATCCTATCCATCTAATAGATACCGAAAGAGTGTGAGTTTGATGAGTGGTGACACCAAGATACCACTCATCTACTTATATCCATTCATCTTTATATCGAAGAGACTAGTCATTTACATGTAAGAATAGGGGTTAGGGTTTGGCAATATTATTAGACATGGCAAAGGCATAATCATGCCCCTCATATGCGAGTAAAGATGTTAAGAACTATAGTTGGGCACCCATGAGGGCATGTCCATGGCTATTCAAGTGGGAGATATTATGTGGTGATATCTTGTGTAGTTATCACAACTCCCATAAACTCTTTCAATAGCCTATATAATAAATGGAGAAGAACGAGCTAGGTTGCCAATTCAATCTATTTCCCCTCTTACATCTCCCTCTACCACTCTTGAGGTCAAGTGATGCTTGGGTTGTAGAATGGTATTTGTATGTCAATTGTTAATGAATTCCTAGGCTTGAATTTGGCTAGGAAGAGAGGAGAGAAATCGATAAGGGTGGTGGGGAGAGAGGGCAGTAGCCGAAAAGTAGGTATAACATTGGGGGGGGGAGAGAGAGAGAGAGAGAGAGAGAGAGAGAGAGAAATGGAAATAGGGGGAGAAGTGGAAAGATGCTAGTAGCTAAAACATGGGCAACATCAAGGGTGCCACTGTGCACCACATCAAGGAGAGAGAAATAAATGGAAAACAAAGGGAGAAGAGGAAAGATGAGAGAAGAGGACATTGCAACAGTAGCTATAGGTGTTGCATTGCCTTTTTTTGTGCATGTTAAACCAAAATTATTAAACCAATCTAAAGTAAATATCCATAAGCATCTAAAAAGAAAATGTCCAACAATTTAGAAGGAAAATCCCTCATAATCATCCACAAAGTAGGTCTCATGTGATTAGCAACATATGCCATCATTCAAAATAATATTCATCTCTATGGATATTGAACCAACAAATCACTTAAGAATAGTCAAAGAATCCTCTAAAATAATGTAAGACACTCTCAAATTTCTAGTCACATATACCAATGACGACTACTATCTTGCTTCACTTTGTGCTTGCTAAGGACTATAGTATAATGACATATTTGACACACAATGCTATGTCATTGGATATGATTGATGATACCAAGTTATCCAGATTTGAGAAGTTGTTTTTGGAGATATAACAGCTGTTAACTGCTATATCTATTATAATCATCAATAGCAATAGTGAGGATCCATTATAACAAAAGGATGTATTATTTTGTATCCCAAAAAAGATACATTATGAAGCCTTACTTCCTATTGAGAATGCTAGGACAAAGATTGCCCCAAGTGCCAATTTGCATGATGAAATTATAAGAATACTTTCGACTAAAGCTTGAAATTTAAAAGAAAGATTTAATATCCTAACCCAAATGGGCTTGAAATCAAATTAAGCTTGGTTCACTTGACTAGCCCAGACACCAAGAAAGGCCCAAATAGGCCTCATGATTTTTAAAGCAGAAAAAAAGAGGAAGAATATGGTGGGAAGAACTCCCATCATGTTTAAGCTGGTTTCCTCCCAATTCCTCTAGTAGAATTTGAATCCAAGAAGGACACCAGCACCTCCTCTTGCTCTATTTAAAATACCCTAAATCCAATTGAGCCCTACCACTAACCATCATTGGAGAAGCCGTCACTCTCTTCTTCTTCTTCTTCCAAGCATTCATCACTATGTCAGCCTTGAAACCTTGTCAAAGATGAGATATGGAACCCTGATTCCCTTCTTTCTCTTCCTTGATCTTTTTCCTTCTTTAGTGAGCTACTGTGCCAATCGGATTCCATCTAGAACCATCAAAAATTTGAATTAAAAAGTGATAAGAGTACGATGTTGTCGTTAACACACCATGTTTATCAATTTAAATCTAACTTCTTAAATCAATTAAAAATACATAGAAAGCAGTGAGTCAGGTCGAATCCATAGAGAAGATAGTATTTTAGTTTTGAAATCTTTGATTTTTATAAAAGAAAAGAAAAAAAATTTGAAGAAAGAATTGAAGTCAAAAAATAGAATTATAAATAAAGAGCAAAAATTAAATAGTGTCGAATAATAAACTTGGTACTAAGATTTACTAGTTAGATCTTAGCATCTACTTGCAATAAAATAAAGAGCAATAATTAAAATATAAAAATTAAATTTAAAATTTATAAAAATAAAATTTATATTAATTTAAAAGTTTTAAATTTAAATACATGACTTTTAAAAGAAAATTAAAAATAGTTGATCTTAATATTGGATCGACATTGGCATTGAGATGGTGTAGAAGCCAGCTCTTCTTCGCAACACCCTTTACCTTGAAGTAGCCTCTCACCCAAGCATGGCTCTAATCTTTACCAAACTTCTTTTCATGATCAAAGATAATTGATTTGATGGCCTGGGATCCTTTAAATAGATGTTAGGAGGGCTGAAGGATTTTTCTACAGGCAATATGGGACTATAGAGGAGTTTGATCGGCAAAATATGAAGAAATCCTAACAAAAATCAGATTAAAATAGCTCATGAATCGAATTCTATACCTTTGGTGAAATTTGGCTATCAAATCTAGATCAAACGATCTTAAAATCATCAAAAATAGAGTTTTAAAAATAAAAAATTAGATCAGACTAATTTCTGGCCATCCAATGGAGTTGATCTGGAGAAGATCGGGCTGTTAGATCATTGCTGGATACTTTAATCAAGTTGGGAGCTTTCTAGATTGTCAGATTGTCTCTTGGGATGCGTGTGGCTGTCGGATCACTGCTTGGAGGGCTCACAGCCGTCCGATCATGCACTGAGAGATGGCTAAATTTGAATTAAAATAGGAAAGAACCTAAACCATTGGATCTGGACCAAAATAAACCTGGACCACACGATGGTGCCATTACTGTTCATGTGGACCGCATAGATCGATCGAACTGCAGACCATAATCAATCAGTGTGCAACAAGCCTTATGAAATTATCATTTTGCCCCTATACACCATGATAAATTTTCTGTAGACCTTTTAGCAATCTTGGTCCATCCCGTGGCAGCATATGATTGGACGTCTTTTGCTGAGCTGGCAGTCCATGCTTGGATCGTAGATCGGCTAATTGGCTTATTTGGCTGAGTCGACCTGAGCGACATGCCGGCTTGGCTTGATGAGCCGACTGAGCTTTTTTTTTTATTTTAATTTTTTTTAAAAAATTTATATCTAGTCCATTTTAGCTTCGATTTGCTTCAAATTTATTTTATTATGATCAAATAAATAAATTCTTTTTACTGATAATAATATTTTATTTTATTATTATTATTATTATTTAATTAATTTTTTAATTAATAAAAATATTAATATCTTAAAAATATATATAAAAAATTGATTATTAATTCTTAAAAATAAATATAAATTAATTGATAAATTAATACTTTTATTGATAAATTTATGATACTTATCAAAAAGCCCCTCCCCTATTTTAGTTTATTTTATCTTATTTTTCTCAAGTTTTTTGGTGTTGGTCGTCATTGCTGACTGTTGATTAGGGTATTTATGATTGCACCACTATGGCCCCAGCCACAACTAGCCATGGTTACATTGGTTGGAAGCCTCATCTTCTAGGAATAAGGACAACCAAAGGTCCTGTTGGTACGAAAATCTATGAGAATGTCGAAGGTAGCTGGAGTTGGGAAGGTGAGGTCGTCGACGGAACCTACAAATACAAAGTTCAAACTGGAGGTAGGTGGCTCCGACAGAATCTTCTGATGCTCAAGTTAGTTCTCCGGCCAATAAGAATAGAATGCTCAGAAAATAGAGAAGCAGAGTGACGGAAAGAAAAAGAGAGCTTAGAGAAAAATATATCTAGAGGATCTCTTTTATAGACGAAGTATGTAACAAACTAATAGTATCGTAACCAACTGGTAGTGGGCCGTTCAAGCCACGTGGAGTTTGTTATGGGGATGAGTTGTTGTTTGTCATGACTTGTAGGTAGTGGAAATTCTTTTGTTGGAGTTCGAAAGTAGGTCAAAGACTTTGGTGTATGCAGTGGACTTATGATCAGCTGAGATTCGTTGGGAGCAATGTCTGATGGTCTTAAGAAGTTTGAAAGCTTCTTGGGCTGCATGCAAGTAGGTGAAGAAGGAGTCCATTCGGAAGGAGTGCAGCTAGAGGAGTCCATCTGGAAGGAGTGTGACTGAAGGAATCCGTCCGGAGGGAGTGCAACTGAAGGAGTCTGTCTAGAAGGAGTATATTCAGAAGAAGTTCGATAAGAAAGAGCACATTTTCCATGTTACAAGACTTCAATTGTCTTCAAAACTCATCACCAATCAAGGTCAAGGAGGTGGAACTTTAGTTCTGTCATTCATTCCAAGTTAAGAAGCAAGGTTAGTTAAATAATAATTTTTTTTTATCATTCAAGACAGTCTGATTGGATTTTATTATGCCTTTGATAAGTTCTATGGTATGGACTTGCAATTAGGAGGATTGGCAAATTCCTTCAGAATGAGGATCGGCGGCTAAGAACTTCGACGAGGATTATTTTATCCCCAACACTTATCCCCTTATTCTCGAGTTCGAATTTCGAATAAAGAAAGTACAGAAAAATTATTACAGTTAAAGTTTTTTGTCAGCTTCCCACTCTCGGAGAGCGAAATTTTTTGGTTTTTTTGAATTGGTGATGAGGTTGAATGCCAAATGACCTAAAAGGACAAGTTCTCTCAAAAACTTGACTGGTGCAGAGCTTCGTATATGGCATAATTATTATTTCGTCAGGTGCCAAGGATGAGTGGGACATGTGGTGGGTTGGGTTTGGCCGAAGTGGTCCTGCAATCATAACTTTTTCTAGTTTTGCCCCTCTATTTAAGCCCTTTTTCTTCCGTCTGATGCCCCATCTCCATCTGTGCTTTCTCCTTTTTTTTTTGTTCTTCCTTGTCATAGTGCTCCAACTTTCTTATCAATTCTCCAACCATCACCGATCGATTTCTACTTTCTCGACCTTCTTGCCTTGTTTTCCTTCATTCGCAACTCTTCTGGCTATCAGAGTCTCTTTCGAGTGCATCTCATCCCTCTGGTCATCTTCTTAGCAATCTAGGTTAGTCCCAGTTGCCCTCTCTCTTCATTTCTTTTGTTTTTAGCCTTTTAGTCTTCGACACGAGCTTCGTCATTCTTTTTCTAAGGTTTTACTAACTTGTTCTCGTCGCTTTCTCGAAAATTTCAAACTTCTTTTGATTCAAATGTCTTCTAAAACTTCACAGTCATCTAATTCTAGGAGTCCATCTGATCCATCTTTCTAAAATCCTAATTCCCAAGAAAGGACCAAACTTAGGGATGTACCCCGATCAAATTTCATATCCAAAATTATTCCATGTTTCTTATCCCCGGACGATCTTTTCCTGATCCAAATCTGATACAAAATTTTTTCTGATTACGATCTGGAACTCCCCAAACCAAGTGACTGGGCTTGTTCTCCTCCTCCAGGATGTTTCTATTTGTACTTAGAAGCTTTTCATACCGGACTGAGATTTTTTCTTCTCCCTTTCGTGGTAACTCTTTTTCATTTTTTGAACATCTTCCTTACTTCTGTAATACCGAACTCCTTTAGGTTCATTATTGGATTCATCTTTCTTTATCTTTTTGCTGAAGTTCATCCAACCATTTTTCTACTTTGAAACTATTATACTTTTAAGCATCATCCTTCTATAAAGGAATGGTGGTACTTCTTGTCCCAGTTCGGCAAGAAAGAATTGTTGAAAGAAGCTTCTTCTTCTATCCATAATTGGAAGGAGAGATTTTTTTTTGTATCCTATCTGACTTTAGAATTAGGACTTCCTTCCTAGGGTTTGCTTAGAGAATCAGTTTGTTGAGCTCCTAATTTAGAGAAGGACGATCTCGATTCCATCAATAAACTCAGGAACTACTATGCTCCTTCCTTATCTAAACTTCTGAAGTATCAAACCTTGATTAATATGAGCATAAGTCCTCTTAACCCCATTGGTATATCACCATACTTCAACTTTTTTTTTGATCATTCTCTCTTCTTTTTATTGCAAAAATGGATGCTCAAGCAGCTGAGATGCTTGCTAAGGGGCTGCAAGCACACAAGAGAAAAGAAAAGGCTCCCTATGAGGCTTCAAAGAGGATGAGGGTTGACACCTCAAGCTCTGCAGCTCCCACCAACATCACTGCCACTTTCGAGATTCCTGAAGATACTGAGGTTGTTCCAGTTGCCAAGGTGGGCACTACAAATGGGGCCACAGTGCACCTCACATCCTCGGGCCCTTCCACCGATGTTGAAGTTTTGAAGCTTCCTATAGGAGGCAAGAAGAAAGAGAAAAGGAAGGAGAAACAAAAGTCGGTTATGATAAAAGTTCAGCATAAAGCTTGTCCCAGTAAGTCCAACAATGGCAATGAGGACTCAAAAGAAAATTTCTTCTACAATCAGGATATCATCAAGGATTTGGTTGACAAATTCGCTCTACCCGAGGTGGTGGACAAGATCGCTGACTTCAATTATGAGCAACGCACTTGGGATTCCCCAGGGCCTTCCTCGAGGTAGCTACTTTATCCTTTCTTTCTTTTCCTTCTTTATGTACGTGTGTATGCCTAACTCAAGTTACCTCTTGCAGCCGGGTCACTAGTTGCTCGCTCATATCAAGACGGTGAACCGCTTGACGTCGGAAGCATTAAAGGCCTAAGAAGATCATCAAGCCAAAGTCAACCGCCTCTAGAAAGAGAGAGCCATCGAGGTCGATCGTCTTATGAGGGAGAAGGCCATCAAGATCGAAGCTCTTCAAGAGGCGCTGAAAAAAAAAGAGCAAACATCGATAGAACTGAAGGCCGCCCTAGCCTTGGAAGAAAAGAGGAGGAGGAAGGTTGATGCCGAGATCATCGATTTGAAGGGACAAGTCTCAGAGGTGAAAGCCCAGGCATTTGAGGAGTTCAAAATCTCCTCCGAGATGAGGGAGCTGAATGTCAAGTTCGACCAAGAGGCCTTCATCAAGGGGTTCAAGCTTTGCGAGGGCAAGATAGCTAGCAAGTTCTCCGAGCTCGACCTCTACTTCCTTGTTGAAAGGGCCCATGGAAAAGAAGCGGGACCATCTGCCACTGCAATCAATCTTCCCCCCACTGAGCTTGCCACCGAAGAGTCGGGGCCGACCGACATGGCGTCGAACTCTTTGACTACTCCTCCGGAGGTCTGAGACCTCATAATTTATTTTTTTTTACTTGTTCCCTTTTTCTATACTTAAAAAATATTTTGATCAATGAAGACAAGTTTATTTTGAGAATGAATTTCTTTCTTCTGCAAAATCTATGTTGTGATATTTTCATGCTCCAAGTGCAATCTCCTATGAAAGCCGACCCTCTTCCTCAAGGTGTTCTCCTAAAGGCCCACATAAGGAGCCTAAGGAGGAAGGTTCATCATCTTAAGAAAAAATTAGACAAGACTAAAGAGGAGCTCAAGAAATCAAAGAAGAACTATGCTAATGCTGTCACTGAAATTGACCGCTTGCATCAATCATCCAGACAACTATTCAAAGAATATAATACCAAGAAATTTCACCTGAATGAAGAGCTTGAGGAGGTCAAGAAACATGCAAGTGAGAAGTCCTATACTTTAATAGCTAAAGCTTGCTCCCTTGAAGTTGAACTCAATACGGCAAAGAAAAAAATTTCATTGTTGGAAGGAAGCTCGGCGTGGTCTACCAACCGAGAGGAGTCTGGCTGAAATTGGTCCAAGAGGTTCACAAAACTTCAAAATCGACTTTACGCCACCAAAGCTTCATTCAAGAGTTACGAACTCAGTTGGAGTGATGAAATCACTGGTCTCCAGTAGCAACTTTGAAAAGCGGATGAGAAGATAGCTGGTCTTAAAAGACAGTTGGCGGAGAGGGTGGAGGCTAACTCAAACAAAGAGTCAGATGAACTTCTTTTCTTAAAAAATTCTTTGGAGACCCTGTCAGCAACATATGCAAAAGAATCAATCAAGGTTCAACAGCTGAAGTTCTAACTGACTTATGAGCGATAGGCTGTCAAGGATGCAGAGGCTGAGTCAGAGGTCCTAAGAAGATAGTTGCAGGAATCCAAAGATAATTATCATCAAGTTGATAAGTTATTTATAGAAAGCTTGTTGAAAAGGAAAGAACTTGAAGAAGAGGTTTCTAGCTTGAAGCAATCTTTGGCAATGGTAGGAGTCAGTAGTCTAAGGTCTGAAGAATTGGGTCCCTCTTAGGACTTCATCCATTTTATCTTTTTGTCCATGATCTTGTAGACCTTTATTTTGTAATGAACTTCAACCTTAATAGAATGATGTTCTCTTCAATTATCACTTTGTCTTGCATGGATTTGATATCTATTGACTTTTTCATTTTCTTCAATCTTGGCTTTTAATGAAATGACTATCAAAAAGCATCTTCTTCTGATATTAGGTAACTGTAGGTCTTTATTCATGTTAAGACGAGGTTCTCCTCTTATTCTCAACGTCGTTGATATTTTTTCTTATCAAGACGAGATCCCCCTCCTGCCCCTGACAAGATCTTTGGGGCATCAAAGGGCCATTGAAAGGGCCTCTCTTCTCCTCTTGTCTTAAATAATCAAAGATCTTCATCCATGTCAGAACGAGATTCTCCTCCTATTTCTAACATGGTTGGTCTTGACTTTATCCTTCTGTCAGGATGAGATCCTCCTCCTATTTCTGATGGAATTAGTCTTTATCTTTGTTAGGATAAGGTCCTCCTTCTATTCCTAACAAAGTTATTGGAACACAAAAGAAGTATTGAAAGGGCCTCTTCCCTCCTATCTTAAATAATCGAAGATCTTTATCCATATCAGGATGAGATTTTTCTTCTATTCCTGACATGATTAGCCTCAACTTTGTCCTCCTGTCAGGATAAGGTCCTCCTCCTATTCCTAACAAGATTGGTCTTTACCTTTATTAGGATGAGATCCACCTTCTATCCCTAACAAAATCATCGAGGTATAAAAGGACTGTTGAAAGGTCCTCTCTCCTTCTTCTATCTTAAATAACTGAAGATCTTCATCCATGTCAGGACAAGGTTCTCCTCATATTTTTGACATGGTTGACCTCGACTTTATCCTCTTATCAGGATGAGGTCCTCCTCCTGTTTCTGATCGAATTGGCCTTTATCTTTGTTAGGACAAGGTCCTCCCTGTTCCTAACAAAGTCATCGGGATACAAAAAGACTGTTAAAAGGGCCTCCCCCCTCCTCCTATTTAAATAATCGAAGATCTTCATTCGTAACAAAATGAGGTTCTTCTCCTATCAGGATGAGATCTTTCTTCTATTCCTGACGGGGTTGGTCTTTACCTTTGTTAGGACGAGATCCTCCTTCTATCCCTAATAAAGTCATTAAGGCACAAAAGGATCGTTAAAAGGATCTCTCCCCTCCTTCTGTCTTAAATAATCAGAGGTCTCATCCGTGTCAGGATGAGGTTCTCCTCCTATTTTTGACATGGTTGGCCTTGACTTTATCCTTCTATCAGGATGAAATCCTCCTATTCTTGACGGAATTGATCTTTATCTTTGTTAGGATGAGATCCTCCTCCTATTCCTAACAAAGTCATCGGAGCATAAAAGGACCGCTGAAAGAGCCTCTCTCCTCCTCCTATCTTAAATAATTGAAGGTCTTCATCTATGTCAGGATGAGGTTCTCCTCCTATTCCTGATACAGTTGGCCTCAATTTTATCCTCTTATCAGGATGAGGTCCTCCTCATCTTCCTGATGGGTTTAGTCTTTATCTTTGCTAGGGTGAGGTCCTTCTCCTATCCCTAATAAAGTTGGGACACAAAAGGATCGTTGAAAGGGCCTCTCCCCTTTTCATATCTTAAATAACTGGAGATTTTCATCCATGTCAAGACGAGGTTCTCCTCTTATTTCTGACATGGTTGACCTTGACCTTGTCTTCCTGTTAGAACGAGGTCTTCCTCCTGTTCTTGATGGGGTTGACCTTTATCTTTGTTAGGATGAGGTCCTCCTCTTATCCCTAATAAAATCATTGGAGCATAAAAGGGCTGTTGAAAGAGCCTCTTCCCTCCTCCTATCTTAAATAACCGAAGATCTTCTACTTTGTTTAAGGATAAAGTTCGATTAAGTCATTTTCTGCCATCATATAACTTTGCAACAAATAACAAGGGTATTGAAAATAAGAAAGTTTTATTGAGACAAGATTATTAATAATACATTCTCAAGTGCTCCGAGTTCCAAGGCCATAGGAGTGCTGGTCCTCTGAGCACCTTTAGATAGTATGTCCCTGGTCAGACGATTTCCACAACTTCATAGGAGCCTTTTCAATTTGGGATGAGCTTTCCTTTGTTTTGAGGTTGTAAAATATCTACTCATTGGAGCACCAGATCTTCTACTCTGAATGTCTTGCTTTTGATCCTGAAGTTGTAGTAGCGGGCCACACTTTGCTTATAGGCTGCCATTTGGATTTGAGCTTTTTCTCCAACAAATCGAGGTTTGCTCTAAAATCCTATGAGTTACTCTCTTCATTGAAAGCCTCAACCCATGCTAAAGGAAGTTGGAGTTCGACTGGAATAACTACCTCCATCCTGAAGGCTAGTGAAAGGAGGTTTTTTCAGTAGGCAATATTTGGATAGTTTAATACGCCTAGAACACATGATAGAGTTCATCTACCCATGTGCCCTTTGTCCTCTCAAGTCTTGCCTTTATCCCTTAAAGCAAAGTTTTATTGGTTACTTCTGCCTTACCATTCGCTTGTAGATGAGCTATTGATGTGAAGTAGTGAGATATATTCAGATCTTAGCAGAACTCAACAAACTTTGCACCTATGAACTGATGTCCATTATTAGTGATTAGTGTTCTAGGTAGACCAAATCTGCAAATAATTGACTTTCAGATGAAGTCCTGCACTTTGGTTTCAGTGATCTTTGCTAGAGGTTCAGTCTCAATCCACTTAGTAAAATAGTCTATAGCCACTAGCAGAAACTTTTGCTATCCAGGTGCTATGAAAAAAGATCTGAGTATATCCATCCCTCATTATACAAATGACCAAGAGGCACCCAATGGTGTGAGCTGTGAAATCGGCTATCTATGAATGTTTGCATTTCTCTGACACCTATCACATTTTCTTACATAATCCACTGCATCTTGGTGCATTATTGGCCAATAGTATCCCTAACGGAGTAACTTATATGATAAGGATCTCGTCTCCAGATGATTTTCATAAATTTCTTCGTGAACTTCCTTCAAGGCATAGTCGACTTTCGAAGGTCGGAGATATTTGAAGAGTGGTAGGGAGTACGATTTCTTGTACAGCTTATTTTCACATAAAATATAGTGGAAAGCTTGATTTCTTAACTTTCGAGCTTGTTTATGGTCTCTAGGAAGAATTTTATCTTTAAGATAAGCAATCAATGGATCGATCCAGTTGGGCTCATGATCAACTTGCATTATTGCCGGGGGCTCTTCTGAACTTGGGTACTGTAGAACTTCGAAAAAGGACTTCTTTTGGCAGTTTGTTTGGGGCTAAGGTGGCTAGCTTAGAGAGAAGGTTGGCTCTAGTATTCTCCATCCTGGGGATTCACTGGATATCAAAATTATTAAAGGCTGAGATCAAGCTTCTTATCTTTTTCAAAAACTTCTTCATGCTTTCCTTCCGAGCTTCAAAATTATCACTGACTTGCCCCACAACCAACTAAGAGTCACTGTAAACCTTCAGATATTCTACTTTCAATTCTTTGGCTATTCTTAGCCCTATAAGTAGGGCTTTATACTCTGCTTCATTGTTAGTGATGGAAAAGTCAAAGCGTAATGCATACTTCACTACAACTTCTGGATTGATGAGAATCAAGCCCGTGCCTACTCCAAAAGCATTAGATGAACCATCTACATATAATGCCCAGAAGTTTTTAGAAAAATTAGCCTTCTCTTCAGGAGAGCCAGGGATAGGAACTTCTTGATGCTCTGGTTCAATCATATCCGGAATGGTGCACTCTACTATAAAATTGGCTAGTATTTGAGCTTTGACAACTGGTTGAGGTTGAAAATAAATATCAAATTCAGTCAACTCAATTGCCCATTTTGCCATTTTTTTTGGAGGTATCAGGTTGGTGAAGAACTACCTTGATGGGTTGATTAGTGAGGAGAGTAATGATATGTCCCCGAAAATAAGGTGGGAGCTTCCTGACTATAATCAACAAGGCATAAGTTAGTTTTTCTAATTTGGTATACCTTATTTCTGCATCCCTCAGAACTCTACTTATATAGTAGATCGACTTCTAGATTTTAGCTTCTTTCCTTATTAGTATGGCTCTAATAGCTATGGAGGACACAGTGAGGTACAAGAATAGCTCTTCTTTAGGTTCTGGTTTGGCTAGAAGTGGAGGCAAACTAAGATAGTTCTTCAATTCTTTAAGAGCCTATTGGCACTCAAGAGTCTAGTTAAAGTTCTTGAGCTATTTGAGTACTTGGAAGAAGGGCATGCAGCAATCCGCCGACCTTGAAACGAAGTGATTCAGGGCCGCTACCAAGCTTGTGAGGCATTGAACTTCTTTTATTATTTTCGGGACAGTCATTTTCTGGATGGCTTTGATCTTTTCTAGATTGGCATTGATGCCGCAGCTTGATACCATGAATCCTAGAAACTTCTCTAAGGTTACCTCAAAAGTGCATTTTATACAGTTCAGCTTCATCTTGTACTTTCAAAGGATGCTGAAGATCTTTTCAAGATTGATAATGTGATTTGATAAAGATCGACTTTTAACCAGCATGTCATCTACATAGACCTCCATGTTTCGGCTGATCTGCTTCTTGAAGATCTTATTTATCAGATGCTGATAAGTTGCTCTTATATTTTTAAGTCCAAAGGATATGATCCTGTAACAATAAAAGATCATGGTCAGTAATAAAAGCAGTCTTCTTCTCAACTTATGGTGCCATCCGAATTTGATTATATCCGTAAAAGGCATCCATGAAGGTGAGGAGTTTATGGCCCAAAGTTGTGTCCACCAATTGATCAATCATGGACAAAGGGTAGCTATATTTTAGGCAAGCTGTGTTTAAGTTTATGAAGTCTATGCACATCCTCCACTTGCCATTTGCATTTTTAACAAGAACAACATTTGCAATCTAATCCGGATAAAGTACTTCTCAAATGAATTCTGCCTTAAGGAGCTTATTGACCTCATCCATTATAGCCTTCTACCTCTCTAGTGCAAAACTACGCTTTTTCTGCTTTACTGGTCGACGTTTAAGGTCCACACCCAGGCGGTGTTTCATGACCTCTACATCAATTTTGGCCATATCTACAGGTACCCAGGTGAAGACATCAGCATTTCTTTGCAAGAATATGACAAGCTACTTTCTGACTTCTCCTTTCAGATTTGAGCCGATTTTCACCATATGTTTTTATTCCCATCATTCAAAAGAATCTCTACAAGATCATCAATGGGTTCTCCTCTTTCTTCAAATAAATCATCACAGGCATCAAACCCATCCACTAGATAAGGGTTTGCTTGCCATCCCCCATGTAAGGCGATATTGTAGCAGTGCCGAGCTAGTGCCTGATCTTCTCTGACCTCTTCAATTCCATGCTTCATTAGAAACTTCATTTTCGAGTGGTAAGTCAAAACTATGGCCCAGAGTGCATTCAAACCAAGTCGGCCAAGGATCCCATTATAGGCAAAAGGGGCTTTTACCACTAAAAAATTGACTTAAGCTCTAGATTGCTTTCGGTATCGGCCTGCTATCACAGGCAATGTTATTATTTCATTCACTGACATTGCATCACCTATGAATCCTACTAATGAAAAATTCATTGGTCCCATTCTACTATCAGGTATAGACATTTTAGAGAAAGCATCATAAAAGAAGACATCAGCAAAGCTTCCATTATCAATTAAAATATGGCATACATCATAATCAGCAATATTTAAAGTGACTACAACTGCATCATTATGCAAAAGCTGAACTTTCTGAGCATCTTCTTCAGTGAAAATGATGGATTCTTCGATCTACTACTTCTTTGCCAGTTCTGCTGACTCACCAATCTCCCCCAACCGATGTCCCCTAATTATGGTGTTAATGATTCCCATGGGAGGCCGATCTCCTTGTGGTTCATCCCTCTGAGATGGTTTAGACTGCGGTGGCACTCTCGAACTATCTTCTCTTCTTTCTGGCCGATGCCTTATAAATCGATCAAGTCGGCCTCTTCTGATCAATGCCTCAATCTCGTCCTGAAGCTGGATACATTCTTCAGTATCATGACCATGATCATAATGGTAGAGACAGTACTTATTGGAATTTGCTTGGCCAAATGAGTTTGCATCCTCTTCGGCCCTGGTAGTTGCTTTCTTATCTCCATCAGCACCTGGGTCTTTAAGGCGTTCAAGGGAGCATAGTTGTTGAATCTTCTGAAAGAAGAGTTTCGTCAGATCCTTTGATCCGAACTTCTCTATCAATGCGCTCAAGGAGGAGTTTGCACTCATCTGCACTCGAGAGGAGTTCGAAAGTGCAGCCGACCTTCACTCGACTTGCTTTTAGGTGCGGGCTTGCTGGATTCACCCGCCTACTGCTCTCTTGTGGTCTTATCATCCTTCAATTTGAAGGCCTCCTCTGCTCAGGCGTAACCTTCGATCTGAACCAACATATCAATAAAATTTCTAGAATACTTTCTTTTCAGAGGGGATAGAAGATCATTCTTCTAAAGACCATCTTTCAATACAGCCATGGCTACAGACTGGTCTAAGTTTCGTACCTTCAGTAAAACAATATTAAAGCGGCTGACATAAGCTTGGATAGACTTTCCTTCTTTTTACTTAATATTGATGAGAAAGTCTGAACCTCATCTTGTGCTGCTTATAAAATGAGCCGCAAACTGATGGCTTATCTAGTCAAAAGAGAAGATCGTACTCAGCTTGAGGCTCGAGTATCAATTTTTTACTGCTTTCTTCAGGATAGATAAAAAAACTCGGCATAGAATGACATCCGATGCATCATGGAGCAACATCATCATCTAGAAAGCCTTGAGGTGGTCAATTAGATCAGAGATTCCGTTGTAACTCTCAAATTGGGGAGCTTGAAGTTTGGTGGGATGGGTTCTTGCATGATCTTAGCATAGAAGAAAAGATCGGTGCAGATGTCATCATGGTGGACTGGGATGGCATGACGGAGCTTCTCAATCCATCGATTCATATCCTGAAGTTTTTTATCAAGAGCATCATCTCGACCATGGATCTAAGAGGACCGTCGACTATAGATAGAAAAAATCTCCTTCGGAGAAGAATCATGATCAGAGTAAGGGCTCCCTACTCTTTGCTTTCTCTTTCCAGGGGTAACTGGTCTGTTGACCCAGGTTGCCTTTCTTGGTGTCGGTTCTTGAAGCTCTAGTTGGGAGTTTTTCTGTTGGACTACCGCTGGAGGTTGCTGCATGGCCTGCATCATTTCGGTGAGGTCTCAAATCTGCTGTATCAATAGGTTGAATTGCTTTAGATCCACCATGATCGCCAATGAAGGAGGTTGAGGTTTCGATGATGGCGTTGGAGTAGACAAGTCTAGCTCAGATCTAGCATCTAAGGTGGTGGATCACTGAATGGTTGTCTTCTTTGGAGGTATTTCTGAAATCGAAAGAGATCAAACGAAGATGAATCCTGAAGGATTAAAAGCAGAAAGTAAACAAAATCGACTGAGCACTTCTTTTAGAATAAGAGCTCAGAAGCCCTTCCTTTAGCATCAATCTTGTTGGTGTGTAAATCTATAAGAATGTCGAAGATAACTAGAGTTGGAAAGGTGAGACCGCCGACGGAACCTACAAAATAAAGTCCAAACCGAAGGTAGATAGCTCCGACAGGATCCTCTAACGCTCTGACCAATGGAAATGGGGTGCTCAGGAAATAGAGAAGTAGAGTAATGGGAAGGAGAAGAGAGCTTAAAGAAAAACGTATCTGAAGGATCTCATTTATAAATGGAGAATATAGCAAACTAATGATGACAGCCATAACCGTCTAGTAGTGGATCATTCAGGCCATATGGAGTTTGTTATGGGATGAGTTGTTGCTTGTCGCAACTTGTAGGCAGTGAAAATTTTTTTGTTAGAGTTCGAACATAGGTCGGAGACTTTGGTGTATGTAGTGGACTTATGACCGGTCAAGATTCATTGGGAGCAATGTCTAGTAGCTTTAGAAGTTCGGGAGCTTCTTGGACCACGCGCAAGTAGGTGTAGAAGGAGTGTAGCTGGAGGAGTCAAACTGGAAGGAGCACAGCTGGAGCCGGAGGGAGTGCGACTGAAGGAGTCTATCCAGAAGGAGTGTATTCAGGAGAAGTTCGATAAGAAAGAGCGCATTTTTTTCAATACAGAACTTCAATTGTCTTCAAAACTCATCACCAATCAAAATCAAGGGGATGAAACTTTGGTTTTGTCATTCATTCCAAGTTAAGATGCAAGGTTAGTTAAATAATATTTTTTTTTTACCATTCAAGATAGCCCAATCGGGTTTCATTATGCCTTCGACAAGTTCTGTTGTACAGACTTGCAGTTGGGAGAATCAGCGAATTTCTTCAGAATGAGGGTCGGCGGCTAAGAACTTCGACAGGGATTGTTTTAGCCCCAACAGGTCTCCTATTTCACCAAAAGCCAAGGGAAGAAGGAAAGAAAGAAAGAAAGAAAAGAAAGGGAGAGAGATTTTCTCCTTGTCCTCTCTCCTCTCTCTTCCTTAATTTCTCTCTCTATGAAGTTTTCTCTTTAGATTATTTTCTCTCTCTACTAGGTCTTTTTTGATCTTCAAGAAGACTGTCTCAATGACCATGATTGACCTTGGTGAAAGGGTCTTTGCCCATGATTATTGGGCAGTGTGCCGGTCTCAACCCTAGCTAGATCGAGTACTACTAGATTTGATCGCCCTTAATCTCTATAGAGCTAGTTGTAACCTAGTCTAATCTTGATCAAATAAAGTTATCATGATCAAACTGATCTGGACCATTGGATGCAACTATCCATCAATCACATCTTTCTTAATTATTCATACTATTTCTAATTATTGGACTTAATCCTATATAGGGGTATAGTCATCTTTTACAAGAAGATATCCTACAATGAGATATTGCAATATGATTTATTAATTAAAGATTTTGAAAAAAAAATTTCTAAAATTATTTAGATTTGTTAGAGTACATATGAGGTAAGTGATGTAAATCATTTTCTAGATTTATCGATAAATTACATAGTATTTATATCATTAAATTTTAAGTTATATTATTTATGATCTATAAATATAAAGCATGATATTTATTTATTAAATTTATCTTATTATAGAATCCTATTTGATACACTACCGAAGATATTGATTCTATTATGGATTATGATCAATTGATTTTAACTTTGGATGATTTTGATATGATTCAATTTGAAATATGAAACTAATTTTATAAAAAAAGAGATTTGAAAAGAGATGGTTTTGACTCAATATCTGATTATGAATCAAAACCTTACCAGTAGGGATTATACACTAGTATATTGATATCTTGCCATCAGAAGTTGTACACCAATACATTGATACCCTATCAATGGAGGTTGTATGTTGATATATTGATATCTTGCTGATGAAGATTGTGCATTGGTATTCGATATCCTGTCAGTGGGGATTGTGCACTAATATATCATTTTCCTACTAGTAGAGGTTGTGCACTAGTACATCAACATCCTATTAGTGAGAATTATGTGCTGGTACGTTGATACCCTACCAGTGATAGTTGGACTCTAGTGTATCAATATATTGCTAGTGGGGGTTGTGTGCTGTTACATCAATACCCTACTAATGGAGGTAATATGCTAGTATATCAATAATTTGGTAGTAGGTTATGCTTTAGTATACCAACACTTTACCAATGGATGTTATACACTGGTATATCGATACCTTACTAGTAGGGATTATATATTATTATGTCAATACATCCTTATCAGTATGGTTATACATTGGTACTTTGACTATGCTTAAGCTCATTCTGGCCAAGCCATATAATATAAGTATGATCATATTTCATGACTGTCAAAGTGAATCGAATGTTTTGAAAGAAATTGATTTATGAATAAAATATGTATTTTGTAAGGACTAAATTCATATAAATTTTGTTGCTCCAAGAATTGATTTTGATGATTACAAAATATTTGAGCGAGATACTAATGATTTTGGCTTGAAAAAAGATTTATTATATTTCAGGAGCAAAATCATAAATTTTATAAAGTTGGAAAAAATATGTTTCGAAAGCCTCAACAATGAGCCTAAAAATTTTTTGATCTATTGGAGATAGTTTTATAAATTTTGGATGCATAATTTAGAAGAAAATCAGAAAGAAAGATGATGAGGGGCAAAATCATAAATTTTATAAAATTAGAGAAAATCTATTTCAAAAGTCTCAAGAGCAAGAATGGAAGATTTGTGATCCATTAGAGGAATTTTATATTTTTTGGATATATATTTTGAGAGAAAATCAAGTTTGAAAAAAAGGATCGACCTCTAGATCGATCCTTGTCAAAGGGGCTGATTGGCACACCAAAGGGGATGACCCCTAGGTCATCCCCTATGCCAGGGGTCAACCTAGGGGTCTCCAACGGCTATAAATTGGATCTATTTTCTCTTTAGCCATCATAGAGGATATAAAGGCTTTCAAAAGGAAGGAACAAGAAAAGATATTCAAGCATTCATTTCAGCTCTAAGCAAAAAGCCCCCTTCAAGCAAAGAAGCTTTCGTTTCAAGTTCACCAACCTCTCAAAATCTCATTCAAGTCTTCAACAATTTTAAAGGAAATCAAAAAATCTTCTTCCTTGATTGTGTAAAGAGTTTTTAACATTTTATTTGCTCATTAAAGGGACTAACTTTATATTTCATTGTCATTAACTCTTATACTCTATTTTTATATTATTTTAAGTTTTGGAGATTCCAAAACTTAGGAAGATCGCTCTGAACCTTGAATCAGAGTGTGTAGGGTTGGCTTGTACCTAAAAAATAAGCGTGCTAGCTTGAAATAGCTATGGTTTGAGATTTTCAATGGAGTATTCAGTTTGAATACGATTAGTGGATTTAAATTTTCAAGTAGGAGCTTGAAAAATGGATATAGGTGCAAGGTTGGCATCGAACCACTATAAATCTTGCTTGTTTATGGTATGCTTGCTCTCTCTCCATCTTTATTTTCTTAAATACTTGCTCTCTTATTATTTATCTTTTCATCTCATTTAAATCATCCACCACATACAACTTGTATAACATTATATAATCTTTGTGATTCTAAATTAGCCTTAAAATTTTAAAAACCCAATTCACCCTTCCTCTTGGGTTGCATATCTGGGCAATAAGTGGTATCAGAGTAGGTGCTCTGTTATTAGTTGTTAATTTAACCATCAAAAGTCAAATATCTTAGCAATCTAAAATAAAATCTTTTTTTTTAATGATGGATATTTTATAGATAGGCCTCTATTGTTTAATGGCTCAAATTATACTTATTGAAAATCTAGGATAAAAATATTTATTCAAGCACATGACTATAATTTATGAAAAAATATAATCAATAGCCTACACACACCCAATACATCATTTCATAATAAAGAAATGATTCAAATGAATGCTAAAGCAATGAATTTACTTTATTGTTCATCAGACATAAATATTTTTAGTGTAATTTCTTTATGTAATTCAATAAATCAAATATGGAAGAAATTGGAAACTACTTTTAAGAAAGTAAATCAAAGAGAAATATCAAGCTCCCAAGAGAAAAAGAAAACTCACCTCAACTCATGCCTCATGGTGCATGAGGATGAAAAGATAAAGAAAAGAAAGAAACAAAAGAAAAAGAAAGTATTGATTAAGTGGGAGCAAAGCAAAGAAGAGAAGAATGAAAAAAAAAAAGGAATGTATAGAGAGTTGTTGCCTCATGGCTCAAAATAATGAGATATATCATGAACACTCCTCTGAATTTGTTTTAAATGAATTATATGAAACCTTTAATGAGTTAATGAATGAATACAAAAAGATAAGGCTACAAAATAAAGAACTTAAAAAATCTAATATATCTTTGGTTGAAGAAAAAAATAAAATTTTGAGTGAAAAAGATCTATTAAAAAATATAAAAACATTATTAAAGAAAAGAAAGATTTCTTGAAATAAATTAATTCTTCAACTAAAGAAAAGAAAGAATTGATTAAATTTAAAAATTTGTTAGTTGAAGAAAATACTGAGCTTAAGAAGAAAAATAATATTTTAAAATTCTTTCTAAAAGAAAATAAGATAATTTCAAATGAGAAATTGATTTTAACTCGAGAAAATCTGAATCTAAGAATTGAAATTGCTAAGTTAAAACCTATGGTAGAAAAGTTCACTCTTAGCTCAAATAAACTTCAAATGATATTTGAAGATCAAAAGATCATTTATGATAAAGCTGGCATAGGCTATAATCCTCTTAAAAAACAAAAATTTTTGAAAAACATCTTTGTAAACTCATCAAGCAATAAGTTTTCAAATATTACTCGCTTTAAATGTGAAAAAATGGGACATAAATCCTATACATATTTTTCTAGTAAATCTAAAAATTCAAATGTGAAGAAGATTTGGGTTCCAAAAGGAACCATGAGCTCTAACTTTCATGGACCCAAGATGACTTGGATACCAAAAACTAGTAAATGATTTTGCAGATGCACCAAGGATCCAATAAAATAAAATAAGAAAATACTTGTAGTTGGATGCCTTATGAATGGACTTGGATGGATGATGATATTGGTAAAATCTAAACTTTTCTCGTATCATACCATCAATATTTATTTGATTAATTCTATTAATTTTAATAATCTATCATTATGATTTCATATTATGATTACTTGCTTGAAATTTTTTTCATATGTTAGTAAGATTAGTATGATTGATTGATTTTGATAATTTGAATACTTTGATTTTAAAAAATCAATATACTCTCCTTCAAATATCATGTTATGAAATAAATTGAAACTACCTTAAAATTCAACGTAATATAATAGCTTTCCCATATCAATTTTGCAATTGATAAATTTAAATTAAAAAATTCTTAATTGGATATGAATGTTTTTGAATTACTGAATATACATGCAAAACTGATTTTTGGCATTCCCCATAAGTTGCTTAAATATTAAAATTTCTTAAAACTTTATATGATCTAAATACTTGAAGATAAAATATCTATTCATAAAACTCAAGTGCTTGATGTGTTGAATTACATTGCATATTAGCTTATCCCTAAGGATTTGGAATTTCATAGTTCAACTAAAACTCATAGAGCCTATATCTAGATTTTCTTTTACATGAGTCCCTTAATAATCTTGCCCCTATGATTGATTAATTCTTGATCCTCCAATTTGACTTAAATATCCTTCTTGATCATCGATTTGATTGCCTATTGATTCTTATTCAACTTGATTAAATTTTTTTCAATCGAAAACTACTTGAATAATTTTCTACTTCAAGGAGCCGACTCTTGATTTAGTAGGAGTTAAACCCTTTTTCTAAAATTAGTTCTCCTATTTAAAAATATTTCAAGACTCTATCATTCCATTATATTATCTTTTGGTAAAAGAATAGTTGCTTTATCTCAAATATGAATTTCTATGGCTATATTCTTGCTATTATAATGTTTGAGATAAATTCTTGTGATACATTTTTGAATAATTTACTTTAATATTAAAGAGGAAGGAAGAAAATAATGCTTTATCTCAAATCTAAGTTTGCACAGCCATATTTTAATATGATAATATTTAAAATAAATTATAAATATTTGATATTTTTCTGAACTCAATGTATAATATTTCTTGAGAAAAGAAAGAAATATATTTATATTAAAAAAAATAATTATTAAAAAAATAAATCTCTTTATGATATATATCTAAATTTTTAATTTTGAAAGAATCTATTTATCTTAGATTTTTAAAGCTTAAAGCTATTTCTTAACTAAATTTAAAAAATATTTCTTTTTGAATCTATAGTTTTGAAAAAAATATATAATATTAAAATTTTACTTTCTAAATGAGAAAGAGATATTTTTTAAACTAAATCTTATTCTATTTTTGGTTGAGTTGTGACAAAAAAAATAATTTTTTTTTAACTTGAAAAGAAATTACTTATATTACTTGATTTGTTCATCTTTGATTTAAGCATTTATATATTTTTCGACTTATCGATTCATACTTTGATTGATTTGATTGTATCATCATTTTTAATGATCAATGAATATTTCAAAAATACTTTACATCAATTGATCATTTTGATATCATCATGATTTAAGACATCTTGTTGTAAATATTTCATTTTAAAATCAATGATAGCAAAATTTTTATTAAAAAAAATTTACTGTATCATGATTTGATTGATGGTTGACTATTTGAAACTCAATATGCTTACTTTAAATATATCCAATAGAGGAAGAAAATATTAAAAAAATTAATTTGATCTTAAAAGATTATTTAATTGAAAATGCCTTTATTTACAAAAGTAAGAGGGAGAATTCATTTAAGATGAATTAGTTACTAAATTAGTATCAATTAAATTTAAAAGTCTAAGCTTAAAAGTTAAATTAGTATTAGTTAAAGATTAATATGGTATCAATTAACAGTGCTTAACTTAAAAAAGGGAGAAAATAAATTTAAAAATATTATGTGATGAATTTTATGGTATTCACTTTTGAAAATAGAAGGAGAGATATTTACTACAAATTGGTATTGAAAATATTGATATTAATCTCAAATTCTCAATCATTTATCTTATAATTTTTTTAAATTTATACTTTATTTCAATTGATTTCAAACTCTCAATCAAATGCCTTATAGCCTTTTCAATTTGTGCTTTTATGTGTTTATTCAATTTAATTTACTTGATTTAAAGTACTATTAATTTAAAGTAGTATCAGACAAACAAATTATTCTCAAATGTTGAAACTTACTTAAAGTGGTATCATTCATATGCTAATTTCATAATTTGATTTATCTAAACATTCTTGATATTTTTAGAGTTGAATTGAATTGAAAACTTTTCTTACTTCTAGAAATAAATTTATAAAATTTTTAATGTATAATATAAGATCTTTATAAAATTATTTTCAGCTTTGATACTATCTTTCATACTCTTCTGATACATACATTTTCAAAGTTTAATTGACTAAAACTTCTCAAAAAAAAGTAAAGAATAAATATTAAAATTGGTGTCAATTTTTTTCATATTATACTTATTTTATTTGAAAATTTTTATTTTTTAAAATTAAATTAAAAATCTAAATTGATGGTATCAAATAGAAATTTGATATTGGACATATTTTTCTTGGTGTCAAATGTGCTGAAGTATCTTGAAAAGCTCTATCTCTCAATATTGACATGAAAAATCTAAATTAAAACTTTTTAGAAAGGAAGAGAATGATATCAATACAAATTTGATATCAAACATACTTATTTTCATATTAAATATCCCATAAAATTTAAATTTAATATCCTTTTGAAATTAAATCAAAATTTTTTGAATTTGATATATATATTTTGAATTTCAATTGATTTTAATGATATATTTCAATGATTTATTTGATGCATTAAAAAAAAATGTTATGCTTGATTTCTTTGATCAAAACTTTGAAAAGCTCTATTCCTTTTAAATCTTAAAAATATATATTTAAAAATTTGATTATAAAAATGATAATCATTTAATAAGGGGAGAGCCTTTGATATTTTAATTTAAGCAAATTTCTCAAAGAAAAGCGATGTTTTGAGCATATTTTAAATCCAAAAATCAGTTTTAAAAAGGAAGATGATTTATTTGACTTTATTTTTTGAATTTGATACCTCTCTCATTTGATATACTCCTATATCTTATTGATTTTGATGATTTTCTTAATTCTTCCCATAAGCTTTTTAATGATTATCAAAAATGGAAAGAAGAATGTTGAGTATATGCTTAATGAATTAATGCTTAAAATACTCAATAATTTAACACTTGAAATCTTAATACTCATTTATTTAAATTAAGACATTATAGTATAATGAGTATATGAAAAATATACAATGAACTAAAGATAAATTGAGAATATTCATGAAGTATGCATTCATATGTTTAGTCAATTACTTCATGACATATGTTGGCTAATTATGATTGTATGTGGTGCTTATCTTGTATGGCTAACTATTTTTATTTTTGAAAACTTTATGTAAACTCCATGTCGTATCTTTATGTATTCTGACTAGAACTATTTACTTGATGTATGACTGCTATGACTCTTATGTATTTTGAATATTGACATCTTATTCTATTATAAAAGAGGGAGTAAATTTTTATTTCAAATAAGAAAAGAGTAGTTTTTAATTGATGATGTCAAAAAGGGAGAGTAATAATATTATTTGGTATAAGCAATAATTGTTAATTGATAATGTTAAAATTACATGCTTGATAATTGATGATGTTAAAATTACATGCTTAATGATTGATGATGTTAAAATTACATGCTTGATGATTGATAATTTTTTTTATATAGCCCCTAACCTCTCTTCTAAAAGAACTAAGTTATTTTATAGCACTATGATCATCTACCTATAGGCATTGACATTATGTCTTGATATTATAAAGCTCATGCCTTAAAAATTTGTATCAATTAAATATATCTATATATTGCCTTAATTTTAAACTCAAAATTCTTAATGGCACTATTTTTTTTCAATGTTCTATGCATGTTTTATTTGTGTAAAGAGTTTTTAATTATGTAAAGAGTTTTTAATTATGTAAAGAGTTTTTAACATTTTATTTGCTCATTAAAGGAGCTAACTTTGTATTTCATTGTCATTAACTCTTATACTCTGTTTTCATATTATTTTAAGTTTTGGGGATTCCAAAACTTAGGAAGATCTCTCCAAACTTTGAATTAGAGTATGTAGGATTGGCCTGTATCTAAAAAATAATTGTGCTAACTTGGGATAGCTAGGGTTGAAGGTTTTCAACAGTATATTCAATTTGAATATGGTTAGTAAATTTAAATTTTCAAGTAGAAACTTGGGGAGTGGATGTAGGTACAAGATTGGTACCGAACCATTATAAATTTTGCTTATTTATGGTATGCTTGCTCTCTCTCTATCTTTATTTTCTTAAATACTTGCTCTCTTACTATTTATCTTTTCATCTCATTTAAATCACTCACCACATACAACTTGCATAACATTACATAATCTTTGTAGTTCTAAATTAGCTTTAAAATTTTAAAAATCTAATTCACCCTCTCTCTTGGGTTGCATATCTGGGCAACAAATTTTATCTTGATTAGTGTTGTATATTCTGAATTGGATTTTAAATTAACGTACTGTGCATGCTTATTTTCAGCATATTATTATTGCTTAATTTATCTAGCTAAAATATTTATTGTTTACTAAACTGTCTAGCTAATTATTCCATATCTTACTATTTTTATAAATCTTGAGAACAAAAATGGCACGAGAATGTATTTTAGGAGAGAGATTAAAATCAAAGTTTGGTTTTTCTTCATTTTAGATTAGGGTTCCTTAAAGTTTGATGTAAGATCTTTTGAAAGTTGTTGGATTGGATGAGATCCTAATGTTTAGATTTTAGTTATTTAAATATAAATTTTTTATTTGAATTTATTCCATCGTCTACTATATGATATCATGTGGAGATGCTTTGCATGCTTGCGGGGAGTGTTCTCCATAAGTATGTGGTGGTTGCCGCGACCCTTAGCTTGTGATCTTAGGTCTGGAGTATGACAAAAATGATGTCATATACTTATATCTTCTTATCATGTTAGACAATAATGAAACATAAAATCAAAAATTTGTTGTTAGTTCACTCTTTTGTCCTAAAGTGAAGACATCAATTTTGTTACAATCATGGTAAGCATGGAATGATATATGGACAAGTGGTGTGTGGTTTGGTTTAAGCAGGGAGCCAAGAAGGTTCTAAAAGGCCATCTAGCCACACTCAAGACAACCAGTGACCAAGTGTTGCCAATTGCCTTGGTTACCAAATTGAGTTTTTCTTTGCTTTCCACTTAGTTCTGCATGTTTCTAGACATAAAAATCAATAGCAATTAGTTCCATTGAGTAAAAATTTGGATGAAAGACAAACTATCTGCCGCAAGAGACTTGCTGGTCATCTCACCTGATTGACACCATCAAACCAGACAATAGACAAAAATCTTCTACGTACGCCATATAGGCAAAATCTATGTTGGAACATCTTTAATATATATAAAATCAAGAAAATCATTATTGCCATCGATTCTCGAATCACTCCATGGATTTGCAAGGCAACAAAGGAGGGATAGAGAATTTGCCAAACTGGCTCTGACTAAGCTCTCCAAAATTTAAATCAAACGATTTTTTTGGTGGGAAATGAAGAAGATAAAAGGAATAAGGAGCTTAGTAGAAGTACAAATGGTTGTAATAATGCTGATACTAGTGCCACACCTTTCTTACAGGGGTTTGTGGCTTATTTATAGCTAGAATCCTGAAGCTCCTAAGGATCGCTTTTAATAGCTTAGAGTCGTATTGCAACAAACTCGGGGTCATACTGTAACAATCTATTGATATGGCATAATAACCCAGGGTCGTGCTATAACCATTTGGCACATGATAGAATTGATAAAACCAGAGGTGCTTCTAGGAAAAGTAATGGAGCTGTCTCTACCATGAAAGAGCTTTGCTCAGCTCGAGTTGACTTTGATTGTCATGCCAGACGACCTGTGAACTTGGAAGTCAGCACCTCTAGTCTATTAATCTCGGCCTTTAGGTTAGCGAGGGTAGTCCCAACCTGATTGCCTTGGAGCATTTAGAGTATGTCTGGATTACCATATTGACTGCATGCTTGATAAATATGCTTTCTTTATGATTATTTATTATGATTATTTATTGTCTGGATTACCATATAATCCATTTAGAGTATGTCTGGATTACCTTTTGATAAATATAATGATGTGATTATATGGTAATCACATTTAGAGTATGTCTGGATTACCTCTTGATAATTATGATTATTTATTGTCACATCAATTATCTTCAAATATGCTTTCTTTAAAACTCAGATAGATAGCTGTGATATCGATCAATCTTTGAGTATTTATTCCATCTCTATTTTTTGCCAAAGGCACTGCACTAGCTTCAAGAAAGTAACTATTTTTTTATTGCTATTTTTAAGCTACCTTTGCAAAAACAATCTTAGGATAACTCGTTAAAATAGTTTTTCTCTTTTATTTACTAAATCACCTTATCAAGTATTTTTTTATCATTCATAAAAAATATTTATGCAAAAATCTCTTAGTGTCATTTTATTCAGAACTTTCTAGGCAATTCAGTGCCTTTTTTTTTTTTTTTTTTTTTTTTTTATTGGAGCTCCACTTTCCTGATCTACTTCACTTGCTCTTGATTCAAACAATTGATATATATACACAATGATCACAAAAAATTTATACACGAAAGTGAAGTTCCGAGACCTCCAATGGTATTTAAAGCGAGAAAAAATTATATGTACAATGGATAGGAGGGTTCAGAACTCCCCTATATACAGTGGAAAAATTATGTGTACGGTGAACAAGATCTATACAGTCCCTTTAAAAAATACAAAGCACTTCAAGTATATAGTAATGATAATTGAAACATAGTACATTGCACCATGTCAGCGTTTCTACATCAGCATGGATGCCATGTCGGAGTCGACATGTTAGCATCGTCGCAATGTTGGCATCCCACATCGCCTACTATGCCACATCATTGATTGTGTCATCATCCACATTAGTGACCTGTCAAATCAATAGAAAGAGGCAGAGAGGGGGAAAGGGTTGTCAGTGGGTCACGGGTAGAAAGGGTTGCCAGTGGGTCGGGGGTAGGACAGTAGCGCCCCTTGCCTCTTTATTAAAGGGCGGAGTCCCATTAGATTTTGTTCCAATGGAAACCAAGATGTTTCAATTTTAATAGGATTAGCATAACACGGAGGATCTTTAAATGGCAGAGGGGGTAAAATGAATGGATCGGTCATGTCCGATATTGGTCTATATATAGAGGTGGTTATATGGTGGGACACAATCATATTAAGAGAACTCGATGGAGGAGGATATGTTTAGGATGTCTTTTTTTCCCTTCTATAATTTTTCTTCTTCATTTGTTCGTTGGGAAGTTGCTACCACGTATGCGGCAATCTTCTAATCCTGTAGGCCATCGTGCTACGAGAAAAAATTTCTCATTGGATATAAACACATTATCCAAGAGAATGGTTTGGAAGAATTGTTGCGGATATATACTACTACAAAATTAGGCTATGGTAGCAATTCATAACTATTGTTATAGTCAGAAAAATTATTGTCATAGTAGCCAAAAAAATCTACGATCGTTGCCGTAGATCTATGACAGTGATTTTTGTAACGGTTATGATAACTGCTACCATAGATAACCTATGACAGCGGTTCAAACTATAGACCACCTATGACAGCGATTATAAAACCGCTGCTATATCATGTACAGCAATGGTTCTATAATCGCTGTCATAGTAACTATAACAGGGATTACAGAACCATTGCCATAAGTCTACTATGACAGCGGTTACAGAACCGCTGCCATAAACCTAATGCAGCGATTTACACATGATCTATGGCAGCGATTGGCACGTCTACACCAATGATTTTGCAACCATTACCATAAATTTTGAATAATAAAAAAAATATTTTTTTAAATTTTTATTTTTACCTGATAAATATAGTTCAATATATAATGCAAGAAAATATTATAAATATAATAATATTTCTAAAATGCTCAAAATTTATTATTGAATAAAATTTATTATAATATTTTAAAAAATACATCAAAACTATCCTAAAAAAAAGATGGAACACAAGCTGGAGGAGTTGGAGCTGAAGCTGAAACGCCGGCCAACATGTCCTCAAGGCTCATGAAGTCAACTCCAAAATGTGCGTTGAGCCTCGTTACTATAGCGGTCATGAGGTCCTGTAGCTGAGCAGTCTGCTCCCTAGCCTGAGCAACTTACTCTCTAGTCTGATCTGCCTGTATCCTAGCCTGAGCTGTCTGCACCAACGCCTCCTCAAGCTACTTCCGACTGACAATACCGAAAGCATGTGAAGAAACGCTCATCTTAGACTAATAACTCGTCGACGTATGTTCAGGCCTGCATTAGATCCTTTTAGAGTGCTCAGGTCCCAAGATCTGAGATAGATGGTCATAGGAGCCAGAGGTGTCCGGACCCTCGCTCGCCAGCACGTCTAACTGCTCTTGTAATTATAAATTTAAATAAAATATTATAAAAAATATTATAATACTAATCATACTAATATATTTATTATTTATAAAAATCCTTTTGATCGTGGTATTTATCGGCCTGCCCTTTTTGTCCGTACTGCTGAATCGCGATGATGGGACATCATCCCATCTTTCATCAGCTATAACAATGAATCAATTTATTAGAAATATGTAAAAAAATATTAATTTAATTTATCTAGTAAGATTCAGAATTCATTATCTCTTGATGTACATGACTAGTCATAGACTCACGGTCAAGAGTGTGCGTATACTCCTGAACTATCCGGTTCTTTCGGTTCTAACGAAAAGCAGCCTAAAAAATATTTAAATAAATATTTAAAAAAATTTAAATATAAATTTAAGTATATTAAAAAATTTAAAAGTTAGAAATGAAACCTCGAAGGAGAGATTTAGGAGGGTTACTATTACGAATGTAGCAACTTTTCACTCCCGTTTAGAAATCAAGAATAATACATCCTAATACAAGAAAATGAGGGTTGCTACTATAGATGCAGTAGCCTTCCATTCTCATTTAGATATTAGAAATATAGAAATGAGGATTTTGATGGAAGAGAGGGAAGAAAATAGTTTAGGCAATCAGGGTTGGTGGATTGGAGTTATTGAGTTAATGGATTTGGGTTAATGGGTTAACAAATTAGTGTTGATAGGTTTTGGGTTACTGGATTGCCGGATAGGGTTATTGGATTGTGGTTTAATGGGTTGTGGATTGGTAGATTGCAAGTCAAAAATTGTGGGTTAACATGTTAATAGGTTCGGTTATTGGGTTTTAGGTTAATGAGTTGATAGAATTAGGGTTCATGGTTAGGATTAAGGTTGGTATTTAGGGTAGGGTTAGGGTTAAGATTAGGATTAGGGTTAAGGTCAGAGATTGTGTTAGGATTGGGGTTAGGGTTAGAATTAGGGTTTAAAAGAAAGTTGTAGTGAAGGAGATGACAAAAAAGAAAAAAATATGGAAGAGGAAGTAGATCAGAGGATTAGATCAAGCAAAGAAAAAATAAAAGCTAACAAACTCACTTGGAATCAATTGGTTTGTGGGAGAAAAGGATCTAGAGAGAGGAACACAACGATCTTGGTTCATAAGCCATTGAAGCCTTCACTAGCAAGATCGCTTGAGATCTTGATGTTGGCATGATGCAAGATGCAAGTGGTGAAGGGGTTTGGCAAGAGTCATCAAACCGACTTGGTTCAAAAGGT
Source organism: Cocos nucifera (assembly GCA_006176705.1). Classification (NCBI taxonomy): domain Eukaryota; kingdom Viridiplantae; phylum Streptophyta; class Magnoliopsida; order Arecales; family Arecaceae; genus Cocos; species Cocos nucifera. The sequence continues at coordinate 68,108 of QRFJ01001480.1, read as the reverse complement.
CAGTAAGCAAAGAGGACTATTGTAACAAACATAGGGGTGGAGGCAGTATCAGGAGAGAAGCATATTATGGTTGAAATAAATAGTGGGGAAGAAGGGGTGGGGGGAGGGGGGAAGAGGGTGGTGGATCATCGAGGGGTTGGCGGAGGGAGGGGGAATAGATCAGTGAAGGGTGATGGGGGCAATAGATTGAAGGGGTTGGGAGAAGTAGGATAAAGGAAGGAGAGGAAGGAGTTTGGAAAGAAGCAAGTAAATGAGCGAGTAGGAAAGGATGGATGGAGAATAGATGGCCACGATTTTTAGACCACATTATATATATATATATATATCAGACCAATTGCACAAAAGAAAAATCATTCCTTTCCATATGGATTGCCCTTATAAATAAATAAAAATATAAATATATAATTTCTGCATATATTTGCAAATACAAGTATATATTTACATTGTTATTTATAAATTAATCATCCAATATATTTTACTACTACATATATTAATCTTATGATTGAAGATATTATTGTAAAGATTGTTTAACATTCATATAAATTTCTAGAACAAAATTATATACCATGTCTTCTTTAGTCGATAAAATCTTCTATGGTGTGTACTTTTTTCTTTGCATTTTAGACAACTCCGCCGCACAGCAAGGGTGCCACGCTAGTGAAATATAAAAACTTAGTACATTCATCAAACCCTAGTCAAATGCAACCGGTCCATGGATCACTACCATTGGGATAATGCATATTCAATTCATCAGCAACTCAAAAATTTTAGAGATGACTACCAATTTTATATGAATGCATGTTTGGTTCATCAACTGTTAACACTTTCCTGAGATGACCACCATTTGCGGGATCTTTACATGTTCAAAACCATGCAATGACTCATCGTGGCAAGCCAAAAAAATGAACATGAGAAAAGATACATGGAGACCCTGTGGAAGTTACAAGTTGTACCCCAAAATGACAAAATCTCTATGATATTTTCCCAAGCAATTTCTGATTGAATATTACCCATTTACACACAAAAAGGGAAGCTGCAAAACCTATTCTGGAGAAGCGTGATGCTAATAGCACATGCTGCATAACATACAGCAAGCTTTTATATCGAGAAAAAATATGAACAAATTTGATAAAAGGATTTGCTATCTGCAAGTCCGGTTTCATTGGAAAATGTTGCAGACTCGGAGATAGGGGTTGTCGAAGTTTATATACTTGTTCCAGTAATGCTTGTACTTGGTGATAGCAAGATCAAGCCACGGCTTATAATTCCCATTATAGTGAATGACAGCTGCCTTCTCAATCACTGAGGAACTGATAAGAGGATTGTAACCCAGACCGAGAACATGCCAACTCCAGTCAAGTGAATATGTCAGGCCATAAAATGTTACAAGACCTGCAGGCAGTGTCCCAAGCTTCCACAGATTTCGGACTCTGCCCTGTAGTTAAAAAAGGAAACTTGTTGATTATCGGACTCAACTCTTTACCACCATTTCTGAACGTCCACAAATTTATCTGTTCGTTGTGCATGTATATAATGCTAATTTTCCGTTAAGAAACAAAACCAAATGATATGAAAGATGACTAAGAGACTACCCAAACCACAACAAGATTTGATGGATGAATCATATATAATAAACAGAATCGCATCCTGCCATGGACATAATTTGATCTTATTGTCAATGTTTATCATACCAAGCTACATGAGTGAAAGGCACAAATGCTTCACATGAAAGTTGCAATCTGTGAAGGCTAATAGAACAGCTTTATTCACAAGAGCATTAGAAAATTGAACTTAGAAAACCTACAATCTTATCTAGAAGGTGATTAAATTTCTCTAGGGAATGTCTGGTTGTCCAGGAAAGAATTCATTTACCAAATTTGCTCAAAAGAAATAAAATTTTAGCCAAATAACAGTCCATAATGGTTTCTGGCTATGGATATTATACCGCCAGAAGGTATAACTGAAAATAACCTTGAAATAAATCAAAATTTCAGCTAGCCAACATGGCTTCAAGCATCAAACAATCCAAATGAATGACCTTCCCTAATCTTTTTTACATAATTCATGGGCATTAAAACAAAGATTCAAAACTCCTTTTCAGTCTTATAATTTGGCACATGGTACAGATCTTTTTTTAAAATTGTAAGCCTAATATATAGCTAACTAAATCCAGCAAACAGTCCAACAGTCATTATCTTCTATATACTTGAAGATGGAGTTGGACTCACCTGGAAGGCGTGTTTATACCGAATCACTCAATAATTCCATAATTTGGAAAACTCCAAGGCCTAATGAAGCCAGACACTCACCATTCTTCACCATCTAAATATGCATGCAAAAATTAAACTACAAATTCCACATTACAGGGGAAAAGTATTACGTCTCAGCTAAAATAATTTGATTTCTTGGTGTCAATAGCCCATATCTAGCACTTGGAAAGCTACAGTCTTTGGAAGATGGCCTTGGGATCTGTTTCATGGTATCTTGCTCCAATTGTACAAATCATTACACAAATCATAAGTTTTATGATTGTACAGAGCCTCGACACTTCAAAATTTACATAACTTACACATGTTATCCAGTTAACATGTGAGGTCTCGTGTGGAGCACTCCGGGTCTGGGATACAACGAAGACCATCTTGGATCATACAGAAAGTTAAAAGAAAAGAAAGAAAGTCCACGATTTAAAACTCAACAGTATAATCATTAGATAGACAACAAAGGTGACAAACACTGCATGGAAGAAATATGTGGAAATTTAATATGCATATTTTCATGCCAATAGAAAGAACAATAAACATATTCTAAATTCATGCTTCATATATGTCTTCGCATATTCAAAATCCACTGACATCAATGTCCAATCAATTTGATATTTTAGTTGATACCACACATCAAATGAGATGTTTTCCTTCTTAGCGTGCAGTCATACTTCATTTGTCAATGTAAACTTGCCTTCGAATAATAAATTAAAACTATAGACAGTAATAGTAACTTAGCAACTTGAAATATCTTAAATTTCAGAAAACAAGAAAAGGCAACCATGGAAAACTGATAATTGTACCTAGAAATAAAGGATTTAAGGAATGATATCATACATAAAATTGGAAAAAATAAAAATAAAAGGATCCTTACCATGTCTTGCCAATAGTGATATATTCCTGTAGTATTTCGTTTTTTCCATTCTTTCAAGTCAAAGATGTTCATTCCAAATGCCCATCCACAGCTTTTTGGATCAAATGTATCAGAGATCATTGGGTCTGAGAAGTTGAGATATTTATCAAACCGACCAAAGTTTTCTTTGCAAGTCTCTACAGCACCATTCACCATCCCTCTCATATCTATAGACCAAAGTGGTGTCAAATCCTTTTGTACAACGACATCATCATCAAGAAACAGTATCTTATCCAGCTTTGGGTATATTTCTGGCATGTAGAACCTTAGATGATTGAGCATAGACGAGTACTTGGGGTTCTTGTACTTAAGATTTTTATCCCCAGCAGAAACCTTAGATGGATGATCTCTTGCAAAGTAGCATTGTTTAAGATTCTCAGAATTAATTTGGTGAAGAACTGCACTGTAAGACGAATTCAGCCACTTGAATTCATCAATGTTCTCCACATGTATTGCTGCATCTAAAGGAGGATGGGCAATGAACCACATTTTCATAGCTGCAAAGTTCAGCCTGTCCGTGACAATGTGAAAGACATGTTTCTCCGGTTCCTTGACATGTGATATGGTAGAGTTGACTACAACCGCAGTGGCAAGTACATTATCGGAGAAGATTGCATAATGGTAGAGGGATGGATCTTCAAGTTTGGCCTTATCTGCTAATTCATTGCGAATATGATCATGTAAGAAGTAATCAGTAGTGAGCTGTAAAGGAAGGCAGTGCAGGGGTTTAGGGATTGTCTTTGTAGCGAACTGGATCAAGAACTGGCTTTTCTTCTGTTGTGCAATTACTGATTCCTCTGAGGTCTGTATCATGGCTCGCAATTTTTTTGCCACTATAGAACAATCATATAACTGCTCTTTTGCTAATGATAGAACATGAGCCATGGCTTTTGCATGTTTAAGAGCACTGGATAATAGGACAAAAATTGGTGGTCACATCAGAGTGGGATTTACAAATGGAATAATATCATATAAAAAAAGTTGAGAGATGAAATACTTTTGTTGCAGTTCAGCATCTGAGTTTGCTTCTTTAATAGCATCTTGATTTTGTTTGATATGCTTCATCAAATGCTTAGCAAGATCAAGATTTTTCTTTGAACTAGCAATGCTAGCATATACCGTAGCCATTATGATCTGATCTTTCATCAGTTTCAAAGTGGAATCTTGGTGATGGTTTTGATGTTCTCTCCTCCATATGCTGTGCAGTCCCCTGAGTGTGTTGTTGAAATGCTTTGACCATTCCATGGCTGCTATTTGCATCTGTAATTCAGCATCTTTGCTTAGCTGAATCATCTCATTAGTTCCTTTTTTCTTCCATTTTTGATGCAGTTGCTGCAGCAAAAGAAACATGATATACCTGAACAACTTTACAGAAATTTAAATCAAAATTTAGATAAAAAAAAGAGAAAAAACCAAACACAATAGCTTCTTTGAGCTAATCGAGTAAGCCTGTTGATGTTGATCAGCAGAAGACTTATCCTTGTCTTTTGACTCCAACTAAGTGTGGTTTAAATGACCATTCTAGCTTCTCGAAGTCAAAATGTACTAGCAAAGTTTTTCCTTTCTATCTTATTCAGAACTCTCTCAAACTCGACAAGTTTCAGAATAAACCATTGTTGCCTTAAGAAGTTCAAATTTGTTTCTTTCAAACACAGCATGTTAAGTCAGAAACAGTACCAGTCCACCCTTTGGATTTGCATGGGTTTCGTCATCAGAATTCTTCTTCAAAGAATCAGATAAGTCCTTTGGGTTTACTTTATGCATTTTACGAGCACCAGAAACACCTGCATATGTTGTAGTCATCTCAACATCCTGCACAAAAAGTTGTCATGCAGACACGGAGGTAAGTATACTTGCATGAATAGAGTATATTTTGGCTTAACTAATTTGTTGATGGGAGTAGTCCAACTGAACAATCAATATGGTGATCATTTTTCTTGTTGGCCAATATTGAGACTCAATGCCAGAGAGGACTATATTAAGGATCATAAAACTAAGAGTATTGTGCTCTGTAATAGATTCTAAATGAAGCTGCCAGTCCAGACATGACAACAATTTTTAAGTTAAAAAAACATTATTCACAAGAATTATGCAGTAACTCTGCTTTCTGAAGACAATTTCACTAGTGACAAAGTCCAGTAGGCATAATTTCACTAGTAACTCTGCTTTCTGAAGACAATTTCACTAGTAACTCTGCTTTCTGATTTAGGGATTAATTGATAACATGTTAGGCCCATCCATAGATTCTCATGTTGCCACCTACAAACAATTTAGGAGATTAAAAGCTACTTCTTTGATCTTTTATGAAGTTGAATACTAGCTAGTTGTGACAGCCAGTCTGCAGAGGACAGTGAACAATCTGAAGTTCTACACTCTAACATCTAGGTTCTGACATGAGCCATGGACTATGTAGTTGCCCTTTCTTCTTACCAGTGCTTCATGATCATAAGCAGCGATTTTATCTTTTGGCAATTCTTTGAGTCTGGTCGGTAATAATTATGTAAATTGATACTCTATTTTGAATTATATCTCCCATCACCAAGCTTGTATTGTAGTAAAAGAGACTTATCTTTATTTTCTCACATCCTGTTAGGCTACACCTTGCACTGTCGGATGCAGAATTTATGCCCTCTCATTGCACTCATTCTCTCTAGTTCCAGCAGTTCATTTTCACTAAAAACGCAATGGTAATCTCAAATAGCATGCTTACAACAGTTGAAGTAGGGTTAAGGACCATCATTATCATCTATACTCTTTGCTCACCAGAGCTTTCTATTGTCACCACTGTATTTGAAGTTTTGAATGCTTGACAGTTTATCCTATTGATTAACATCAGCAGATGTGATTCCAGCAAGCACTTCAGCGGCTCCCTAGCAACTTTATTGGCCCTCCATTTTCCATGTTTGCTGCCTTTGTGATGCAGACGTCGTAGCTGGTGCAAACCGTGATTTGAAGAAACAGATCCAAAAGGTCAAAAACCAGGCTGACTGCACCAGAACCTCGTGGCCCTTCCATTTGACCTTTCGGGTCCGTTTCTTCAAATCACGGTTTGCACCAGCTAAGATGTCTGCATCACTTTGGTACATCTTTAGCTCCTGGAATTTAGACTCTTAGACTACATATTATATGACGTTTGATATGTTTTTGCTCCAAAGTTTACTTCTATGTCTTCTATAACTCAAATTCACACTACATATGGGTTCTTTATCTTGCAACATAGATCTATCCCTCCGTGGCTTGATCTTAACAGTTATTAGAGGCTAAAGGATCTTCTATATGTTTCTTTTCTTTTTTCAGAATTCTAGTCCTATCAGTTTAATTTCTGGCTGTGTTATCCTGTCTCATTTACTTCTGTGCAAGATCTTGTATAGAACAAAGGATCGTTACACTATGAAGTCCCAGCATTCATATGGAGAGTCTCCATGTATGAGTTTATACTTTTGCTCGGTGCTAGCAGTTTTGGATCTTACTCGACTAAGCTTGCATTGGAGCAGCCTAAGCTGTTGCATTTGTCATCACATGCATATGCATATATGTATGTACGTACAAGGTTTTAAATCTCATAGGATGGAAGTATTCCAATATCTTCATAGAACGGGATGACCCGCTGTCCCATCCTATCCCAACAACCATCTCAATCATGCATTCCGATAGATATCCTCTATCTCTCTCACCTTCTTTTCTCTTTTCTTTCTTTTTTTTCATTCTTTCTTTTCTTTCTTTTTCTTCTACCTTTCTTTCTTTCCTTTTTTCCTTCCTTTTCATCATCCTTTTCTTTCTTTTTTTCCTTTTTCTTATTCTTTCTCTTTCCTTTCTTCCTTCCTTTCTTTTTCTTCTTCCTTCCTTTCTTTCGTTTTTCTTCTTTTTCTTTCCTTTCACTTTTCCCTTTTTTCATCTTCCATTCTTTCTTTCTATCTTTTCCTACATGGATGGATTTCGGAGTCCCCACCCCATCTCAGTCCTGTTTTCTCAAAGGAATGGGATGGGACGGTCGAAACATCCCACATCCCGTTGGGATGTAAAACCTTGTGTACATACATATGTATGTATGAATGTATATACATATATGTATCTATATGCATGTGTATATGTACACATATATATACATATATCTATATCTATATCTATATATATCTACACACACACACATACATATATACATATATATATACACATATATATATACATATATATACATATATACATACATATATACATATATACATATATACATACATATATACATATATACATACATATATACATACATATATACATACATATATACATACATATATACATACATATATATATACATATATACATACATATATATATACATATATACATACATATATACATATATATATACATATATACATATATACATACATATATACATATATACATATATATATATATATATATATATATATATATATATATATATATATATATATATATATATATATATATATATATATATATATCTATACACACACACACACATACATACATACATACATACATACATATATACATATACATACATATATGTATATATGTATGTATGTATGTATGTATGTATACATATATATACATATACATGTATACATACATACGTACGTACGTACGTACGTACGTACATATATATATATACATACACATATATAGTTGGACTACACGCTTTAGGTTAACTCCTTGTATATGGAGTTAATGATCTTAAAATCAATATATGACCATTCAAATTGAACATCCAAACCATTAAACATGATCTACACTACAAAGAATACCTATAAAAGCAAAATTGATATATTTTAATAGTCTTCAACCTATACATCAAGGCAGTACAAAAATGAACAGTATCCATTTCATTAGTATGGTAATATACATGATAAGCCATATAAATTGAAAATCCAATTTATGGATCTTGATCTACACATCTTAAAACATGGGTAGATTTAAGTTACCTAGGTTTTGATGATTATCATTGTAAAATAAAGAATCATGTACCAAAAATGTCCATTTTGACACCTACTTAATGATTAGGAAGAGATCAGCATGGATTGGATGCAATTTTGGTTTCCCTTCATGGTTTGGAATCAATGCAATGCATGCATCACAGTTTGGAGTTAGTGTAATGCATCTCTCACAACTTTAGGGTACAAAAAATGATTGATGTTGCTTAGGACTGGTGCACATTTTCAAACTACATGTTGTCCACCTAGCAGATATCAAAAGAGTGTGAGTGTCACGGGTGGTTGACCTGTGTTAGCCCAGTCTAGCCAATGGGTTCGATAGTATGTTGAGAAAGTAGTAGGCTTCCATCTTCATAGATATCATGGGTGGTAGATACACGATAATCAAAATCCATGCTCTTCTATAATGACCTGAAATCTTTATTAACAACAAGATGGATAACCAAATCAAATTTAGATTACATGCCTATGACGCAGACGTCATAGCAGCCAGATACATGGATTTGAGGGATCGGATCCGAAAGGGCGCGAAACTGACTTGACTGTACCAGATTCTGTAGGGTTCTAATACTACCGGACTAGAACAACCATAACTTTATCATCCGATGTCAGAATCCTTATTGTGACCCCAATTCGGAAAGCTCTTTTCGAGCCCTATCAGCTTGGCTGCTTTGCCACCACGACTCATTTCAGGGCCTAATTCAGTCGCCTGACAGGTCAACGGGCACGCGCAAGAATCCTAATGAGTTGGATCTTTTAGTTGCTTTCCTATTTTGATTAGGATTAGTATTTTGAGTTTTTGTTTAAGTCTATTAGTATTTTTACCTATAAATAAGGTCCTTAGGCCGAATTTGTAATCAGATTATTCAAGTTATTGAGTTTATTTTCTCAGAAGAGAGTTCTCTTCCTCTTCCTTGCCGTTTTTCTTTGTTTCGTGTGTCTTCTTTCTCTCTTTCCCAATGATCGCCGTGCTAAGGCTGCGTCAGTCCTCTTCTCTTCTCTTGCTAGATCCAAGATGATTCCATTGAACTCATTTTTAAGCAGTACTTTGTAGATCCCATAAAGTGCAAAGAACAATCCTCTTGCCAGGTGGAAGGGGGGAGATTAGAGAAACTCATGGATTTGTTGCCAAACATAGCTGATTATGGAGTTCCCAAGGATGAACTTTTTAATTGCAACAAACAAATGCCCAAAGTGTTTTCCTTCCAAAAGTCACTCTCTGTCATCTCTTGATTATACCATGTATACAAACAGCCATCCCTTTCCCCCCATGTCCTATCATCCTGTGTAGTATCACATTTTATGGAGAGCTGGGGTTGACGGACCCACCAAAGTTGCCCCTTCCTACCTCCCTCATCCCTCTCTCTTAAGTCAATTTTTATCTCCTTTGAGCTCCATGGATACTGAGATTTGTTATCCTTCAGTTGTTTCTTTGATGTCTAGGCTAAACTATTAGATGTTGTTGGGGCGTTATTCACCAAATAAGCCGAAGTCAAATTAGCAGAAAGATGCGCGATGGCATCGTCAAGTATAGCATCAGCACAGCAGTGTTGAAGACAAGTTTCATCAATTAGGGCATCGGCATAGCCTTGTTGAGGGCATTCGGATGAATACAAACCTCTTCCAAATTGACCCAACCTTATGCATGGTCCGATCCTTGCCCTGAACTCCAATTCAATCATCTACTAGACCCAAGCTTCGGCAAACGATACACTCTGAACACCCCGACTTTCCTCCAAGTAGACATCGTAAACTCAGACTTTAGCTTTAGCATGTTCAACCGGTCAATATATCCATCGGTACCTCCAACCGAAGTCTACCAATCATATCTAGACCCTTAACTTGATTATGGAAACACTTACATCATCCTGATTGGTGCCAAAATGAATGGAACTGACCCAATTACTCATCCGATGGATCTCGATTTAAAATCCCCATGTAATCGTGCCATGATCCACCTAACAAACTTTTCTAACAACCTAACCACTTCCTTCTATAAAAGGGGCTACAAGGGGACCTCCAGAGGTATGCAAAAACTCTTTTTCTCTTTACTTCTCATCTGTTGCCTGAGACTGACTTAAGCGTCGGAGGATCCGGGTCGGAGCCATCTCCGACCAGGACTTCCTTTGCAGGTCACCTCTCCGAGAGGGACGTGCCACCGCTCCAACATCTCCGACCAGTAGTTGGATCTCAGCATCAATAGATATGTTTATAGATAACTATTTTGTCCTCTACTTGGTTTTACCTTTTGCAACATCAGATTTAAGCAAGTTGTGTTTCTAAAGATTTAGTAGGCATAATTCTCATGCATTTTGCTTGAATATATGATGGTATCTAAGAATATCTCCTGGCTAAGCTCTTTGATCCTATCTCCTCGTTAAGCCATTCCTTGGTAGTCATATGCTTGCAAACTTCAATAAAATAGTATTGTTAAAAAGAAGCATCTTTGCATTCAAGAGATCACTCATTAGCTCCTCATTTCCACTCATCTTTATATTCAAGTGATTCCTCATCATATTATTAAAATTTTCTTCCTGATTCTTGACCCGACCAGGAAGAAGGAAGTAATTCCCTCAACCCGCTCAGCTCGAATCTATTAGGAAAATTAGGAAAAGGAGAAAAAATAGCAATAGTAGGGTTCAGGTCCCCTTTTCTTTCTTTGATGATTAATAATAAGGTTCACTAAGCCGGTATTAGAGGGTGTACTAGCTAGTGATTGGTTCGGCATGGTACAAGTTTGTACCATGTCATTCCAAGATGTACCGAAATAGGGAGGAAGAGAAAGGGAGGGATAGGGAGGCGGAGAAAGAAAGAGGGAGGGAGAGAAGGGGAAAGTGGAAGAGAGAGAGGGAGAGAAAACCCTAACCCTTTGAAATCGTGGGTTGGAGACGAGGAGACAAGGGAGGGGAAGAGAGAGATTGGGAGAGGGGGAAGAAGAGATTGAGAAAGAGAGGGAGAGAGAGAAACTCACTTGTGAACTGCATGTTGTAGGCCTCGAATCGGGACTTGTAATTGGGAGCCATGGTGGCCGTGATAGAGGAATCCATCAACTTGGGTGGCAGTGCTTTTCTAGGATGGAGTGGGCCCTAGGTTTTGGAGTCTTCATGGGGATGGAGCTCAAAGAGAGAGTGGAGAGCCTTCACGTCGAAGTTGAATCATGGGCGAGGGGTGGAAGCAAGGTTCCTGGACTTGGTACCTGAACCAGTGCCGGTCGACCGATGGTTTAGGTCGGCATGGATCCATAGCGGATAGAACCATCGCGAACCGACACAAGTAAAGGCTGCGAACCAGAAGGAGAAAAAGAGAGAAAGGGGAGGCAGAAAGAAAATGAGGGAGAGGAATCCATCGGAGACACCACCGGATAGCCTCCGACTGGCTGCCATGGCCGTCGGATGGTGCAGTCCACTCATGCAGTGCTTTTTCCTTTTAAAAAAAGCTAGAAAACCATGAAGCCAGTAATTGATTTACCAACTTCACTATTTTTAATCTTTTTATAAAAAATTCAAAAAATAAAACTGGTAATAGGTTTGCCGGCTTCACTATGCCGACTTCACTATTCATCTATATTTTTAAAAAACGTGATGAAGAGAATAGGGATGACTGCCCCTGTTCCATGGCTGCGGCTCCGCTCGTGCGGTTTCCGCCACCCGATGGCCACGACAGCCATCAGGCAAACTCCAACAGCCCCTCCGCCGGTTGCGCTTTCCTCCGATACGTCGTTCCTCCCTCTCTCTCTTTCTCACTCATTTAGAAGCCCTATCGGATGACATCAAGCTGTGGAGACTTCTGTAGCCCTTTGGCGGCTACAACAGGCCACCGCCGGCCTCCAGCGGTGTCTCCTCGCTCTCTCTCTCACTTCCTCTCTTTCCTCCTTTTCCCTCTCCCTCCTCCGGTACACCATTTTCCCCGATCGAACCATCCCGATTTCCCACGATCCGGCTCCATATGGGTGTACCGACTGGTTCGGGCTAGTATAGAATTCCTTGGGTGGAAGGTTCTCAAAGCGTCAAAGACAAACCATGGAGAACCTTGAAAATGACCCACAAGGTGGGGGTAGGGGGAGGGCTACTACCATTTAATAATAACTTATACTTGTGAACCTAACTGACCTCGCAGATCGTTCTAACTTAGAATTGGTTTGATTTGGTATGTGCCGACCCATCTCACTCAAGTCGGATTGGCAATCCATGATTAATAAACCTAGTTAAACTCTCTATTTATGCTAGTGAGATCTGTCTTTGCACAATTCAAGCTACATTTCTCTTTTAGTTGAAAAAGGTTACAACTTTCATGAAATAGACATGATTAGTGAAATAATTATGGAAAAACTGAAATCCTATATGAGCTAGATTTTAACTTTTATATCAACGTTGTCTTTAGCCACTCTGCCTAATTCTTCTTATATTGGAGGATATGCATAGTCAAAGTCTTTCTTGAAAAGGTTATTTTTGCTTTGACAAGCCATTTTAGAGCCTAAAAACAATGGAATTTGTGGCCTTGATCACTCGATGCATGGCAATCTTAAGGGGTGGCACCGCACGTAGAGCTCGAAAAGTTATTCGGATTTTTAAAAAGGAGCACCTTAATGGAACATCATATGGACAAGTTATGCCCTTTAGAAGTTTGATGCATGATTTGTCTTTCTAATATAGTAAAGCTCTCTCCTGGACCTTATCCAATTCTGCTTATAGTAGTCAAAGTGGTTCATATCGAGTTCGGTGATCCATCTAGATCAATTCTTGTTGAGTATAGCCTTTTGCTACTAAGCAAACCTTATACCTCTCAAAGAACCCATTTGCCTTGCATATACCCAAGCAAGAGACCAACCAAGTCCAAGATATGGTTTGCTTTCATTAACTACATTTTCTTCTTCTATTTCCTTTTTCCATCCTTTCTTGGCAAGGCATGAGAGAGACTCATCTACTATTTGTAGGCTCAATTTTAACATGCGGAGCTACCTTAAAAACTTTCCCTTCAATCTCAAAATGATGATAAGGGATACTTGTATGGCTGCTTCTATGCAATTAAGGTTCATGTGGAACAAACTGACTAGGTAATGTGTCACTCTCACTAGGGTTAGATGGTCAAGGCAACTCTTCATGTACCTCTATCAAATGATTGGGTGCACTATGAATGTCAGGATCTTCCATTTCATAAACTTGGAAGTTTTTATCAATCCCAATTCTCATCCCTATTAGGAATATCAATTTCCAAGAATGTAACATATCATGATTCAATTTCAGACACACTACCATCTACATGTTCACCCATGAACACATACACTTTTTAGTGTTCAAAGTATCTAATGAAGATATATTTCTTCCCCCTTGAACTTAACTTTTCATATTTATAGGAAGAATTGTGTACATAAGCCATAGATTCCCAAGATAGCAAATGGCTTGGATCAAGTTTCCAACCTATTGACAACTCAAAGATGTTAAAGTGACTAATTAAAATTTAGAAGGGTGCTCGATTAAGTATGTTGGAGCAGCAGGTAGCGTGCTTCTTCCTAATATGATATGGGTAGATTTGCCTGCGCCATTATTGACCTAATCATCTCCAATAGAATTCTATTTCTTCTCTTTGCAATATAATTTTGTTGCAAAGTTCTAGATATAGTCAATTCTTAAGTTTTAATAATTCTGTCCAAGTAATTCTCAACCAACTTAATATATCATCAGCAGCAATCTAATGCTTCTAACTTATGGGCAATTAGGTAGAGATGACCAAAATGCATAGAATCATCTATAGATATGATGAAATATGAGGCTCCATGCCTCACCCTCACATTCATCAAACCACAGATGTCAAAGTGTACTAATTGCAATATAATTTCAGTCCTAGTTCCTTAACCAAGTGGATTTTTAGTTATTTTTCCAACCAGACAATGTTCATACATGGGAAATGAGTGAAACTGATAGGCCCTCTCTAGCTAGTTTATTCATTCTATACTATTCAATATCACCTATTCTAGCATAAGAAGTATTTTCTTCAACATTTACATTACTGGAGGATGCAACTAATGAAAAACAACCATCATTAACATCAAGAAATATGTTGCATTCAATATCCAGTACCATAAAACCGTCCAATAAATGACCAGAATCATAACAAAATTATTCCCAAAAATACATCAACATCACTACCAAGGATCGCAGAACCAGAACCAGTTGCCATGCTAGCTGGCTGGTGTAGAATGGTTTGGTACAGTTCCGCATGGGCCGGTCCGTGCCGGGCCAAACTGACAAGGTAAAGAAGGGGAGAGGGAGAAGAAAGAGAGGAAGAGAGAGGAGGGGGAGGAGAGGGAGAGGAAGCGAGGGCCTCTGGCAACCTCTAGGAGATCCTCTTATCGAGCTCGGTAATGCAGAGGGAGGAAAGAAGAGAGAGGGGGAGACCGGGAGATCCTCTTACTGGTGTCCGAAAGTCGTCAGACCTCTCCGGACGGACACCACCACTACCACGACGTCTCCAGCGACCGGGAAGCGAGCATCAGGATGGCCAAGTTCGGAGCTAAGAAGAGCCTCCGCCCTCCTCCCATGCGGAACAGGGCCTATTCCTTTTTTTTTTTGGTTTTATCGCTTGAAGTCGGCAGCTGCATCGCCGACTTTAACTGAAATTAATAAAAAAAATTGAATATGTCGAAGTCGGCAGCACAGTCGCCAAATTCGAGCGATAAAATAAAAAAAAAAGGAACAAGGGGCGAACCCCTGTTCTGTACAAGAAGGCAGAGGCCCTCCTCGGCTCCTCCAGCTTCGGCCGCCTTCGACGCTCACTCACTAACTGTCGAAGACATCGCAATAGCAGCAGTGGCCGTCTAGAGACCTTCGACAGCCTCCAAATACCAGTAAGAGGATCTTCCAATCTTCCTCTCTCTCTTCTTTCCTCCCTCTGCCATTACCAAGCTCGGATGCCGCCGAAGGCCCTCTCCCTCTCCTTCTCCCCCCATCTCTCTCTTCCTCTCTTGCTTTTCTCTTCCTCCGAGACGGCCGCTGTGTAGGTTTGTACATCAGAACTGGATCGCTTTCCTACCGGTATGTTTCGAAACAACCTAAACCATCCGGTTCGGAAAATCATGATCACTACCATAGAATTTTAAACTATAACTTACATCTAGAAGGACCAATATAGAGACCGAGTCCTATCAAATTTCAAGTGCAAGTAGGACATCATGTAGGAACAAAGTATGGCCACCTTGCAACTAAAATTTGTAGGTGCCAAATCTTTTAACTTCAACTCTAAAGTTGTTTCCCTCATATATCCATCTTGTGTAGTGTTGGATTCGGTAGCACTTACACAAAAGCTTCTCGGTCTCTTGCTATATGGTTTGCTGCTCAAGTCTACTTTGGTTTAGTGCATTCAAAAGCGAAGTGACTCAACATGCCAGAACTGTAGCAATTCATCTTGGTCTTTGTCCTTACAAGCATGCTTACACTTGTCATGTTGTTGGGTATTGGCCTTCATAGATGCTTGTCCAATCTCCTTTCCCTCTATGAAAAGTTTAGCTTGAACTCTAATGCATGTTGATATTTAGCAACATAAACATAAGCTTGACTAGAAGATTTAATTGCCTCTAAGCACTTATCTCCTAGCACTGAAGGACATGTTATGTCATTGAAGATGATATCATGGTATGTCGTAGGTATGGGGTATACCATACCATTCCAGTGCCATATCTAGATATTTCTTAAGTAGAAAATATATTTTTCATGACACATTGAAATTTCAATATTTTCCAAAAAAATTATTAAATAATAATAAGCTGAGATAATAATAAATGCAGCATCCATATTATGGTTTTGCATTTTTTTGAGTTAAAATAAAATTTCTAATTTTTTTAGTTAAATATTGAATTACCATAAAAATTAAAATTAGTTCATTAAATAAAAAATTATAAGAATTTAGTACATGTAGTTAATTACCTAAATATTAATTAATATAAAAATGTTTGATATATGTTCAATTCACTTACAGGAATCGATACATTTAGGAGGGAGTTGAAGCATCACATCAGCTAAGATCACGGTATCATGTTCTTAAGTCAACACCGTTGGTGGTGCAAGTGATGCGACACCAAGTTTAGAGAAGGTAGGGTAACCAAGCCAAAGCAGCATCTTACTAGTGATAACCCTGATGTATCGATGTACTGAAAATATCCCTAGGAGGTTTAACAATTGATGAATAAGTACTTCGCTGATTTTAGAGCAACAAAGGAGACGACTGCCCAAAAGAGGGGGGAGGTCGATGATTGAGCAACAAAGCTACCTTCCTACCATTCCAGGGTGTTAGAGGGCTTCGTTCCAAATGACAAGGAGGCAAAGATCGAGGTTGCCATCCAAGTGAGCTTGGTTGACTAGTGGCATCAGAAGGTGGTGTAGGGCTCAATTTGGGCCCTCACTATATGAGTTAGGCTCTTGTTATAGGATTGACAAGGCAAAGCTAGAGTTCATGAGGGCTACCTTAATTAGGGAGGCCGTCAACAAATATGGGATGAGTATAGCATCAATGTTGGAAGCATTTGGTAGACCAGAGAGATACCACAAAGGGCTACTATCCATGATCTTGATCCACATGCCTTCTCCAATAAGGATGGAAAGAAGTAGAGAATTGATACCATGCTAGCAAAGGATAAGAAGAAAGACAAGGGAGAGCTATCACCATCTTGCTTTTACTTCAGCCACATTCTAGTGAAGGCGACAGGAAATACATACTACCGATCTACCATTGCCTCGATATAAAGAGGAAGATAGGGTGTGGATGCTCCTGAATTGAAGGATATCTATGGTAAGCTCCTTAAGAACAACAAGGAGGAGCTTGAGAATTGGATAGCATTATATCAAAGCAAGTGGGGCACTCATGGACTGATAGTGATATATGATGGGTGGATGGAACCCAATAGATGAAGCATCATCGACTTCCTAACTTATTGTGACATGAAGACCTTCCACAAGTCAACTGATACTTCGGATAAGGTGCACAATGCATAGTACATTCTAAAACTGATGGAAGATGTGATAGATCACACGAGAGAAAGACATAAAGGTGGTCACTGATAATAGGCCACAGTATAAGACTACTAGTAAGTTGTTGATGGAGAGGCAGGCCCACATTTTCTGGACACCATATGCTACACATTGCATTGGCCTCATGCTGATGGACATCGAGAAGATTTGTAGGGTCAAGCAGGTTGTGGAGATAGCCTAGTCCATCATCAGGTTTATCTACAATCACATGGGTCTTGGCTCTAATGAGGAGGTTCGTTATAGGAGCATCATTAAGGCTAGGTGTTACATAGTCTACCACTAATTATATTGCAGTTGATAGCCTTCTTGATAGGAAGGCAGGCTCGTGCCAAATGTTAGTGCCAAGAGGTAGAAGAGTAGATCTGCAAGGGCTAGTACTGAGGAAAGCCACATATGGGGCTTGGTGGTGAAGCCAGTAGTTCTAGACATGGGCCGAGTAGGTTGTGAGGGCTAGCAAGCCTTTATACGTCATGCTTCGAGCAACAAAACATGAGAGATACCCGTGGATGGGCTTCCTTTATCTTTTGATGATAACAAATTAGGCAGGTAGATCCAATGGATGCCTACGAGTATGTAGACATCATTAAGCAAAGGTCGGACTATCAAATGGGTATGGAGCTGCATCCAATATTGTGATACCACATGCTCTGGGACCACCTATTGGGAAGATCCCTCATGCTAAATAAGGATCTCCCAAGTCCAGATCGGAATACCAGTGACGATGTCGATACCACAACAGTAAGAAAGAAAAGATAAATAAAAGGACAATCAAATATGTAGATTAAGCTAAGGCTTACCTCTACAAGGCACGCAAGCTTCACTATGAGAAAAGAGAAAATTTACAAAAGGAGATCACTCTCTCTCAACCCTCATACATCAATCCCTCTCTCTCAACAAGTAGCATAATCCCTAACAAAGCTCTCTCTAGAAGATCCCCTATAGCTTTGGTCGCCGTTTGATAGTCTGCCTGAAGCACCCCGCGCCTATGCTCTCTGCTGACTCCTCTCGACATCTGCTGTAGCTCTGCTCTGCCAACCCACCATCTGCCACAGGCCATTAGGGCCCTTTTAAAGCCTTCAAACCTTAGTTTGACTCGATTTAGACTTCCTAACAACACCCAAATTAGCCTCTTGGCCTTCCGATCAAGCCCGCTTGCTCTCGCAGTTGTTCGATTATGCACCATATGCAAAACAACACAAAACAAAGCCATAGACCCCATGAAAACCCTATGGACCACTAAACGGTCCATGGGTGACATGTAGACAGCATCACGGCTGCATGGACTGTGCTATCATGCAAGTGGACCATGCCCCTCTCCCTTATGGACCGCTTGGTGCGTGGACCGCACTACGTCCACGTGCGCTGGGCCATGCGCATCCGTGTGTGCTGGGCCTGCGCCCTACGCCCATGTGCTTAGGCCGTGCCCACATGCTGGGCCTCGTCCTGCTGCAAACCACCGGGCTGTGGGTTACTGCAAACTCCTCCATCACTACTATGGGTCAAATCGAGGTATTTTTTCCAACAATCTCCACCTCGACTCAACATTCGGCCTCCACCTAACTCTGAGAGCTTCTGGATGATCTCGTCCCCATGCCCTATGGCAAATACATGCTAACTCATGGATGGGCAAACATAAAAGTCGAGTCAGGACGCTCGATCTTATCTCCATCATATGTTATGTTCTGCCTG
This sequence comes from Cocos nucifera, assembly GCA_006176705.1. Lineage (NCBI taxonomy): Eukaryota > Viridiplantae > Streptophyta > Magnoliopsida > Arecales > Arecaceae > Cocos > Cocos nucifera. Next base: position 49,246 of record QRFJ01001480.1, on the reverse strand, counting down.
ATCTGAGATCTGCTCGGGATGGCCTCCTGCAGTAATAGGAACTTCATCCTGCGACATTGCTTGTTATCTTCCAAGTCGCTCGTCTTGTATCCAATCCACCTGCACTTGGAGCTCCACCTTGCACTGAGCTTCCTACCAAAAGATAATATCCTCCATACTTTCTTTTCCTCAAGATAATCCTACTGCCACGCATGACCTTCAAGATTCCTTCATCAGCTCTTTACCTATAGCTACTTAAATCCAGTTAGCTTAGTGAAATTAGATTTCTCTTGAAATTAGATATGTATCGGACCTCATCTAATTTTCTTACTGTTTCATCATGTGCCTGCAAGCTTACAGTCCCGATGCCCTTGATCGCACAGCTCGATCCATTTGGCAAACGAACAGTATCCTCATTACTCTCTAGAGAGTCAAACAGCTTCTCTCTACAACAAACATGATGCGAACATGTAGAATCTAAAATCCACTGCTGGAAAAAAGTAGATACCTTATCAAAAACCATAAGCATACAATCATCGATCTCATCTATGTCACTACCTTGGATCGCCGTCGTAGTAGCTTTCGTTCGATCTCTAAGTTGTGGGCAATCTCTAACTTCATGCCTCAACTTGTCACATCAGTAGTATCTGATCTTGCTAGAGTCTCTCAACTTGGACCCAGACCATCCACCTTGCGATCCTCTACCACTTCATCTTCTGCCACCACCACCTCCAGTCACCGTCATAGCTGAACCGCCATCTGAACTTGAGGCTCGATCCTTCCGTCTAAGAACCTTATTCTGGAGAAGTGCAAAAATAACTTCTTTCATCTTGATGGTGCTCTTCCCCACAAGAAAAGCAATCACCAAAAACTCAAAAAAAAGAAGAAAGCAATGAAAGCAAGACCAATGCCCTGATCTTCTCCTTAACCTTCTCACCAATACTAAGGAGATCAATGAGGATCTTCTGGAAGTTGCTGAGATGCTCCTGCATACTCTGGCCCTTGCTCATTCATAACTGGTAAAACTGCTTCCAGAGGAAGAAAGCGTTAGTGAGTGACTTCACCATATACATCTCCTTGAGCTTCAACTACATCACCATCAAGTAAGTCTCACTAAGCACATGGATCATCACATCATCCACTAAGTATAAACAGATCGTAATCACCACATCATCAGGTAAGTCTCACTGCATCTAAAGCCGCTTCCAAATCTTCACCTCCATAATAGCCAGCATCTCCTCGCACAAGATAGCATCAATCAATTCTTATTGGATGAGCACAATCCTTCACCCACGCTTGCCACAAGAAGAAATTGCTCTTCCCATCAAACCGATTGATCTCTACCTTGATTGAGTCTGTCTTCTCCATCTTCTTCAATCTTGATCAACACCGCTGCTATCTAGAGAATCTGGTGCTCTGGTATGACCTGACTCTAATACCAATTGTTGTGATACCACTTGTTCAAGCACCACATGTTGGGAAGATCCTTTATGCGAAATACAGATCCCCCAAGTCTAGATCGAAATGCTGGTGACGATGGTGATACCGCAATAGAAAGAAGAAATAAATAAAAGGATAATTAAATACGTAGATTAAGCCAAGACTTACCTCCATGGGGCATGTAAGCTTCACTATGAGAAAAGAGAATTTACAAGAGGAGATCACACTCTCACAACTCTCATACATCAATCCCTCTCTCTCAACAAGAAGCACAATCCCTAACAAAGCTCTCTCTAGGAGACCCCCTATAGCTCTGGCCACCGTCTGACAGTCTGCCCGAAGCATCCCGTGCCTCTGCTCTCTGCCAGCTCCTCTCAACCTCTGCTATAGCTCTGTTCTGCTGACCCACCATCTGCCACAAGCCATCAGGACCCTTTTAAAGCTTTCAAACCTTAGTTTGACTCGATTTAGACTTCCTAACAACACCCAAATTAGCTTCCTGACCTTTCAATCAAGTCCGCTCACTCCCGCAGCCGTCCGATCACACACCGCATGCAAAACGGCACAAAACAAAGCCATAGACCACATGAAAATCCTATGGACTGCTAAACAGTCCATGGGCAATGCGTAGACCACATCACGGCTATGTGGACCACACTATCGCATAGGTGGATTGCACCAACGGGCATGTGGACCACACCTCTCTCTCCTATGGACCGCCCGGCGCATGGACCGCAGTGGACTACTGTAACACCCCAAACCAGCAAAGTGATAATTTAAGAAATTTGCATTTGTATCTAGCATTCATGCATGTGTGGCATAGCATTTCATCTATGGCATACTTGAGCATTTAAATGTTAATCAGGCAATAGTAATGAAGCATAACTCTAGTTATTAATTAAGAAGATAAATGATTGAGGAATGAGATCAATAATAGTGGTATTAAAGTTAAATTTTAGGTGGTTATTAAGCATAGAATGAGTGATATTTTAAAGGATATTCAATGCAATATTTATGTGTGGTAATTTTGAAGTACAAAATTTTGATTAAAAGCAATTTCTAAAACCTAAGGGAAGGGGTTGTCTTGGATGTGAAAAGAGTCGACTCCATCGCAGAAAAATAGAGTGAGTTTTGAAAAATTTGTGCCAGCACGCAGTGGAGTCGACTTGGTTTTTGGAGGAGTCGACTCGAGTCGCAGAAAAACCTGGGAGCCGATTTCAGCCGAGGTGTTTTAAGTTGTGTTTTTAGAAGGATTTTTTAGGGGATAACTTAGCAGCTTGATTATATAAAGAAATAGTTGGAAATTCAGCTATGTAACACATCAGCAAGTCTAAAAATTAGTGGAATTTCTATGGATTGATACCTAGTAAAATTTTTATTAGTTTATTCTTTTCCAAATCAAAAACCACCAGTTTTTTGTTCTACTGTTTGGGTTCCTAAGCTAAACAGAGAGGATAAAGGAGGGAAGAGAGCTGAAGAAGGTAGTTTCCTCAGTCAAAAGTCAAGGGGAATTCAGCTGGAAATAGAGGATTTAGTTATAAACTGATTGGAAGAAGAAAAGGTTGCTGAAATGGGGAAAGAAGCTGGTGTTGCTGGTAGTGGGGTTTTAATCCTTTGAGGTAAGAATTTTAGTCCCCAAACTAGATTTAAATTGAATCTTCAATCATTATTACCAAATTTGAGGCTCTAGTGAATCAAATTATGAATTTAGACTTGAATTGAGGATGAATTATACTGTCAATTTTGCTGAAATTGTTTGAATGATTTAGCAACTAATTGAAATTATGTTGGCTGAACTTGGAACCATTTGTGGGAATGAAAATATAACTGAATTGCTGGAATTCCTGATGTGTATGTTGAAGTTTAGTTAAACCTGAGCTAAAGCAAACAAGATGGAACAAAAGTAAGAGTTAGAAGGGTTAAGGGATTAGAATATAAGCAAAGTATGCATAATTGTATTTGTGAATCATGCGGAACTGTATTAATTAGTGTGTACCCATGTTATAGGAGAAGAAAAGGATTAGAAAGGGTGCTTTGAGTAAGCCAATCATCAAGGTAGTATGGTAGCTATCAAGACGTGAATGGTTTTCTATCTAATCGTGGTGTTTTCTACATTGTATTTTGTCATTAAAGGTACTAAATTTGAAAAGAAGTTAGATTTCTGTTATTCTACAGCTGATATATATGCATGCAAGCATGGAAACAGAAAATGGTTTTATTGAAATATTGTTCAATGATATTTATATGTATATATACCCGGTTTAGGTAAAAGTGGCATTTTAGCTTAAAGTTGTTTCTGGAACCAGTTTTTCAGCATTGGAATCAGCTTTTATACAGCATAAAACAGCCGGCACCACAAATAGCAAACAACAAAGAATTTATCATACCCGGTGAGGGCTTATCAGTATGCCCGGTAGGGGCTTATCAACAGCATACATTGCTACGTATCGGCTGCCCATAGAAGTGGTGCTCTGTGGTGTAGTCGGTAGTAGCCAACATCGGTGTAATTTACTACATGGTTTACTCTATAGTTTCATTCTCTTTCAACAATTAAAAGTTTTAAAAGTGTTTCGGTAGTTTCAGCTCAGTGTTATATTGAGTATTAAAGTTAAGCTTGCCTGTTTTTTCATTGTTAGATGGTTTATTCATTCACTGGGACTTAGGTCTCACCCCTCACTTTTGTTATCATAGTTCGAAGCATCTTAGCCAGGTATAGAAGTAAAGCATCAGCATCTTATCAGCATTCATACCAGAAAAGGTTTGGCTATGTTAGCTAATGAAGGGAGTATCTTTTGGGATGGTTGATATATTGAGCTATCCATGTTAGCCGGTGAAAGGAATGCATTTTGAGATGTTTTATGTACTTGAGCTGTTTGTGATAGCTAGTGACGGGAGTAATATTTTAAGATGTATTATATGGTTGAGTTGTATAAACTAGAAAATGTTAAGTATGTTTTATTTATGAATGAATTGTATGTATAAATTATGGTTTTATGAATGAAATTTTGCAAGTGATTTTGGGAAAATGTTGAGTAAATCGAAATGCTTGTGTTAATAGATTGAAAGATTAATTGAATTAAAGGAGAGTAGATTATTAGGTGATTTTAAAGCTCAACTCAGCTGTTGTCTTGTGGCACCCTTGCCCGAATCAGGGGGTGGAGTGTTACAACTGCGCTGCATCCATGCCCATTGGGCCATGTGCATTCGTGTGCACTAGGCCGTGCCCACGCACTGGGCCCGCACATGCGCACTAGGCCGTGCCCTACTACAAGCCTTCGGGCCGTGGGCTCTGTCACTGCTGTGGGTCGAATTCAAGGCTTTTTTCCAACATCTAGTAGGTAAGAATTTACATTAAAATAATTGTTCGTTGCTTACTCTTCTAGTTGGCTATATCATACTAAAACAATTACAAATTGTATTGGCAGCTTACAACTTGAGCCCAAAATTTCAGTATTCTGTCCCTAGTATTGCAATGGATGAACTAACTTCTGTCCACCCTATGCAATGTGATATATAAGACGGAGCCTGATCTAGACATCATAACGCAGTGTCTTGAGGAGATTAGTTAATTTAGGTAGGGTATGTCTTTAATTATTACTAATTATTCAACATTCTGTAACACCATGTGCCATACTTTTTGTGCACAGACAAAACTATTTAGAGAAGGTTTCCTCAGCTTCAGTGAATGAGGAGTTGTCCTCAATAGCAGTAGTATCATGATGAATCTAGGTATATTACAGATGAAAAATAGCTACTAAATGACATATTGATATTGTACAATTACCATCTTATATGCAATTTTTTTCAATGCATTTACGGCTGAGTAGTGGTTTCATTTCTAGGAGTCAGGTTGAAATCTTAGGCAGCTTGCTATCTAGATCCTCTCACAGATGATGTCCTCTAGTGGTTGCGAGTGCAATTGGTCCTCATTCGCTATAATCTATAACAAACAGAGAAACTGTCTCACACAAAAATGCCTTAACGATTTCATTTACATGCACTACAATCTAAAGTTAAAGCTTAAGTGCATCGAGGAGGAAGTGGAGCTTAAGTATAATGATCTGCTCTACAATGATTTTGTCCGGGATGATGAAGACCGAATGATTAGCTAACTTACGGGCCGGTAGCGGGAGCTAGAGCTTGACGAGCTAGGATTGCCTCCATGACCAATTAGCAATATAGACAGCAAGGCTAAGGTGGATGTGGTGTAATGGGTAGAATTTAACATCTCATGCGCATATTGAGCAAATCAGGCAAAGGGGTCAATAGGAGGTAAGGATTCAGGTCCCAACGGGACATCCCATAGAGAACTGGGATAAGGTACCATCCCACATATCGGGACAGGGCCATCCCGCTAGTGTCCCAGCATCCCAATTGGGATGCCTTGGGACATCTTTTGTCCCAAGTATCGGGACGGGATAGGATGGCGGCACATCCCGTTCCATAGAAAAACCAGGATAGTCCTGTCCCACGAGATTTAAAATCTTCATAGGAGGTATCATGTGATTCCATAACCAAGACATCCTCCTAGTGCTTTGATCAAGAAATGCTCAAACAAGGCCACCTTGCTATTTGATCCAATCATTTAGGAAGGCCTGATCAATCCTCGTTGCATAGCTAGGAAAAGTGGGACAAGACGGGAAAAAAAATAGCTGTGAAGAAAGGCAAAGGCAAGGCCCTTTGGAGAAAGTGGAGGAAGAGTTAGATTCGGATACCAGGAAGCAAGGATCGAGAAATCGGAACCAGTCGCCATGCCAACCAGCCGGCAGTACGATTTGGTATGGTTCCATATCAGTCCATATCGGGAAAAACCAACAAGGCAGAGAAGGAGAGGGAGAAGAGAACAAGAGAGAGAGGGAGGGGGAGAAGGAGAGGGAGAGGAAGAGAGGGCCTCCGACGGCCATCGGAGGCCATTTCGAGCTCGATAAGGATGGAGGAAAGAAAGAAGAGAGGAGAAGATCGGGAGCTCTTACCGATGATGGAAATAAGAGTTTATGTACATACTCAAGGAGAAAGCATCGTTGAGAAACCCTAACCCAAATTTTAATTGAGAGTTTATTTAGGATTTTTATTTTATTTCTTTTAAATTGAAACTTTTAATTTTATTAGAACTCAATAAGAGGAGTTCTATTGAATTTCAAATCATCTGTTAGAGTCCTATTAGATTGCTTTTGTTTTTCTATTTAAAGACTCCACCTATGTAGAGAATAATAGATCTAAACAATTGATTGACTAATTGAATTCTTAAATCCAGACTTTGAATTTTTATTTCTTTTCTTTCTTTTCTTCTTAATTTTATTTTTGTTCTTCCATTATTTTCTTGAAGTCTTACATCAATTTAGTACCAGATCTTGCAATTTTTTCTTGTTCAACGTTGATTTCCTCCTCTTTCTTTCTCCCTTTCTTTTTTCCACCATTCTTTCCCTCTTCCACCCAGCCCTTTCTGCCGATCAAAAAAAAAAAAAATTTGGCATCATCTTCCCCGTCCTGCTCCGCCTCCCCCCTCCTCCCTTTCTCTTTTGGTTCGAACCATAGGTCTGCCCGACCGTCGAGATGCCTGCGCCCGCGCCCGAGCCCCTCTGCCATCTCCTCCCTCCCCGGCACCGAGCCCAAACGACCGCACGCTCGCTCCCTCCTCCGACCACCGTCTCCCTCTTCCCCATTGTCGCCGGCGTCCAGGAGTCTCAATCAGGTGGGAGGCTTCGAATAGCACCTCCCTTCCCTCGTGGCCTCCAACCGCCCGTTCCGTGCCCACTGCGATGCCCTCGCTGCTGTCGGTGGCCGTATTGACCGCACCATCAGCCCTGTTGTTGCCATCCTCTAAGGATTCGACGCTGTCCACGGCCTCGAGTGGACCCATCTCCGACCCGGCCACCGACCTCCACGGCGTCACCGGCGTTACCTTCGCTTCCGATCTCCCACAGGAATCCCAATCGGGTGAAAGGCTCGGAACGCCCCTCCATCTTCGACGCCACCTCCCGTCGCCCCATCACCGGCCGACCGCCATCGACATCATCTCCCCCGCCGACGTCGAGCCCTCCCTTCCGATCTCCGTCGGGAGTATCAATCGGGTAGGAGGCGCCGATCGTTCATCTCCTTTTCCAGCATCTTTCCGCAGCCCCGTCGCCGGCAATCCGCCGTCATCTGTTGCGCCATTGACTGGCCGGAACCCGTGAGCCCCTCCTTCGCCAGTTGCGGGAGTCCCAGGTGGCATCGGAAAAGAAAAATAAGAAGTGCGCCGCCTTCTTTAGAAAATAACGTGGTCTATGGACCGTGTGTTCATTGATCTATAGACCAACAGGCCTATAGACCCGGTGTCCACGGACTTTAAAAAAAAAGAAAAAATTATTCTTGTCTCCAATCTGTAAGCATATGGAGATGGTATTTTATTTTAATATAATCTTAAAAAAAAATTTTAGATAATTTATATTGTTAGGTTCTTATTTTATTCTTTATCATATTTTTTTGACATTTATTGCTTCTTGCACCAAATACCTATATATTTTGCCATCATATGTACTAGAAATATAGACATTACGTTTGATCCTATAATTTTATAGTGAACATCATAACTAAAATTTTAAATATATATAATATTTAATTAATATTTAAATTTTTTTATTATCATGACTATTGAAAATCTAAAAGAAGTACATACTGCCATAAAAAAAAGAACTAAAATCTGTCAAAAATATCCAAACAGTCTTCCAAAAAATTTTAAACTAAATCTGTCAGTCTTTAGACCACTTCACATTAAAATTAGTAAACTTCGTACTACCCAAGTAAATAGCCGCGTAAATATGGCAAATCTCATAGGTCAATAAATGGAATGCCAATTATCCCTAAGAGAGTTAAGAATGGGCAAACAACCTGTAGAAGATGATCTTTCTAGTAGTAAACCTATTCATTGATCTCCTTCATGAAATCTTAAACCTACTATAGATCAGAGTTGAGTTATGTCATGTATACTAGTCAGACATCCCTAATCTACACAACAGTCCCTCCGATTATCCACCACTCCACGAATAATTTTGAAAATTCATATTTTCATAGGAAAGATGAGTATGATAGAGAAGGATATGTAGCAAAAGTAGAGCCGTAAAATCTCATATTTAAAAATCCTAGGCAGTCTATTAGATATGCATGAAATTTTGGACACTTTAGACCCCAAGGACAATAATATAGAGCATATCCGAATAGATATAAAGATTTAGAAGAACCACTAAAAGAGGTTAAAGTTAAAGTTGCTTCTTATGATGGTAGATTGGATCCAGAAGCCTTTCATGACTGGTTATTAGATTTAGAGTCCTATTTTGAGTGGTATCACATATCGAATGCCTCTTGCATCCACTTTATAAAAATGAAACTAATAAAATTTGCCAAACGATATTGGCAAACTGTTGAAAGAGACCTAGAGTGAGTGGGACATCCTCCTATAGTACTTTGGGAAGAAATGAAATTTAAGCTACGTGAGAAATATGTTTCTATTCATTATAAAATCAGTTATTAGATCAATGATATACTCTTAAATAAGAAAACACTAGTATCACTAACTATATAACTCGTTTTAAGGATCTACAATTGAGATATAATATATCAAAAATTGATTTCTAAGTTTATTAGTAATTTACAAAATGATCTAAAAAGAAAATTTTTTTTGTATTTCCCCAATTCTGTAGGAGAAGCCTATCATAAAGCCCTAAAAATTGAAAAATTTCATAGAACTTCATCTCAAAGAAGAGTTTCTTTTTCAAATAAATCTGGGCAATTTAGGTCAATCCCAGATAGTTGTACAAAAAATGTACCACAAGCAGCCCCTTCCCATCTAGGATCGAATCTCATGAACACTAGGATCCGAGAACCTGTGTCAAAGATATCTTAATCAGCTAGTTCATCAAACATAGTATCATTATTGCCATGGAAAGGATCACATAGCTGCTAGATGTTCATGTTATACTCTGATAATAGAACAAGAATATGCGAAAACAATACCAGCTAAAAATGTACTAGAAGATTTTAATCCCTTAAAACCAGCTAATTCTAAGGAAGAGTATGAAGAAGAATATGAAGAATCAAGAGGTCAAGTTAATATCATGCACTGTATAGTCACCACTCCTATAGATTCTGAGGCTTGAAACCCACCAGTATTTTTCACACATACGCACAATATGGAGATAAGGTATATAAACTTGTCATTGATAGTGGTAGTCCCATGAATGTAGTATCTAAATCTATCGTTAATCAACTAAAATTGAAACCTCAAATCCTTATAGAGTTGCCTGGGTAGATAAAACATCACTTCCAATTAATGAATATTGTCTAGTACCAATTAAAATAGAAGCTTATTCTGCTGAGATTATGTGTGATATTTTATCGATGGAGGTAGCTAGTATTTTATTAGGTCAGCCTTGGATTTACAATATAGATGCTTATAATTTTGGTAGAAAAAATACATATATTTTTATGTATAAAGATAAAAAAATTAGATTAAATCCTGCCAAACCTAGCATATCCCGACCTGTTAGAAAAGATAAAAACTCTCTTCAAACTCTTGATCAGAAAAGTTGTCACATTTTAACCCATAAAGAATTTTTTAAAAAAAATGAAAAATCCGAAATAATATTAGTTGTCCTTTTCAGGAGTGAGATTCACCTGACTTCAGACTCTCAAGATAATCCACTACCTCAAATTGAGCAATTGAAAGAGAAGTTTAAGGATATGATCCCTGAAGACATACTCGAGGGCCTTCCTCCCCATCAACCCCTTGATCTTGTTCCCTTATCCATGAATAATTATACTTCTAAGCCTGCCACTACTTTTGTTAAATACATTCATGATATTCATACTAATATTAGATAAAAGATTGCTATAAGTACTAAAAAATATAAACTTACTGTTGATGCTCACCGTAGAAAAATAGAGTTTAACGAAGATGACTATATGATGGTTTGTATTCGTCTTAAACGTTATCCACGAAATTCATTTAAAAAGTTACATGCTCAAGCCATTGGTTCCTTTCGCATCCTCTATAAACTTGAGCCTAATGCATATTATATAGAATTATCTTCTGATTTAAAATTTAGTCCAATTTTCAATATTAAGGACTTGCTACCTTATCAAGGCACATTCAAGCCTCATACTATGCATGCAGATGATAGCAGAGATCACATTCTATCTCCTCCAGTGCCAGTTTCAGTTCTTCCATCACTTCCACCATCTTCATCAAATAGAATTGAATGCATTATTACGGATGAGATTGTTTCTTCTGTTAATGGAGGATTTCATCGATTTTTGATCAAATGGCTCGGCTGTCCAGACTCATATGCCACTTGGATCCCTAAAGAAGAACTATAACGTATTGATCCAGATATTTTCGAAGATTACATCAATTCCTCGCCAGAGTCGAGTTCTTTCCAGCCAGGAGGGAATGATGGGAATCAGGGTTTATGCACATACTCAAGGAGAAAGCACCATTGAGAAACCCTAACCCTAATTTCAATTGAAGATTTATTTAAAATTTTTATTTTATTTCTTTTAAATTGGGACTTTTAATTTTGTTAGAACTCAGTAAGAGGAGTTTTATTGGATTTCAAATCACCTATTAAAGTCCTGTTAGGTTGCTTTTTGTTTCTCTATTTAAAGGCTCCATCTGTGTGGAGAATAATAGATCTGAACAATTGATTGACTAATTGAATTCTTGAATCTAGGCTTTGAATTTTTACTTCTTTTTCTTTTTTTCTTCTTAATTTTATTTTTGTTCTTCATTTATTTTCTTGAAGTCTTACATCAACTGGTCTCCGAATGAACGTTGCCGCCACCATGACGTCTCCGACGGTCAGCAAGCTAGCACTGAGGGCGCCCAAGGCCGGAGGAGCGGAGGAGGGCCTTCACCCTCCTCCCACGTGGAACAAGGGTTCACCCCCTGTTCATATTTTTCTTAGGGTTTTATTGATCAAAGTCAGCAACTACATTGTCGACTTTGGTATTTTTTTTTTAATAATTACCATTGAAGTCAACAACTGGTTTAACGACTTCAACAATAATTATTAAAAAAAATGCCGAAGTCGGCAACTACTAGCAAGTCGTTTGAATCATTCCATGTGCATAAAATCATCACCACTAAATCATGTGTGAAATCTATTAGATGTGTATCCTAAAAGCCAGATTGGCTAACACTTATAATACACTTCTAAAGATAATTTTATAATTTTGACTATAAATTAATAAAAAAATTATTTTCTATCATAGTGTATATTTAAAGTGTATGTGATACATCCTTTGAGTTAAAGATAATAACAATTCATATTTTCAAAGAGTTAAAAATTTAAGACATGAATTTTCATAATTAACTCATAAACTGTTTCCGACTGTAGGATCATCACGAGGATGGTGATTGATCCAGAAGGTTAGTATACGATCGCTTTCTTTGAGTAGATGAGTCTTGAGTCTATGATGTGGAGACATCGGAGCGAGAGTACATGTACTCTTTAGAGAATGAGGGCACTGAGCATGACCACCTCGAGCATTCATAAAGAAGTCTACCTTCTCGTCGATGACAGGCTCGATGTTGCAGTAGTATGGTGGTTCTTTGATCTGAGGTGCATCGATAATTCACCTTGAGGGTATTGTAGTTTGACTACACTATAACTCGATCTCCAAGTCATTCGGAATCCTGAGGTGTATGTTGGCTGTAATACGTTCATTGTAGGAATTGGATTGTACCAATAAGAAATCTATCTACCTCAGTAGATGAGGAGTAGCCCTATGATGATCATGAGAATCGAGTCCATAAGACCATGGCCATGGCAGAGTAAAGATGACAGAAAGAGTTTTTATAAAGGATTTCATATAGGACTCGAATCGAATGATTAATTCATATGATGGATATTGGGTTTGACGAGTTCACCTTAACCCTAATCCTGTCGGGGCTCAAGATAGAAGAACCCAATCACACAGGTGGCTGCACCGAGAGGTTCACTTTCAGTTCTGATGAGTTACCACCATATATTACTAGATGTCACTGGTGGATTTTGGGAGCAATTAGAATAATTTTGATGATCGATCATTCTAATTGTATGAATCAAAAAAGTTTTGGTCCATCGAAAGATGTTTCGATGATATCGATGATGGAGATCACGACATGTCTCATTACCATACCGAACTGAACCTAACTGGATCACATAAACAAGGGTTTGAGTCTAGATGTCATCAATTGAGCTAACCTAATTCGATTGATTTGAATTAGATCCAATCTGGTTCAAGATAATCGTGCTTATACACGATTGAGCCTGACTTTCTCCTTCTATAATCTTTCTGATTCATCGTACCTGAGTTAAATTTGTTTTGACTCATTCCTGTATCTTGAATGGGTTTTTCATCTGACTGGAACAAGTCTAGATCAGATTAATTATGAAAATTAAATTCATTCCTAGTGCAATTGGACTAGGGTCAATACTTGACGCAATTGAGAGAATTGAGGGTCACGTGATCAGAAAATTTTAAAAATTTCTCTAGAAATTATTTTGCTCTAATTTTTGGATATCTGATAGGGCATGAGTTATACTTTGGGTGTACAAAATTTCATAGTTTTTGAAGGTGCCAAGACCAAATTTTGATAGAGTTTGATTTGAATCAAACTCTTGAGAGAAGAGTCCTAGACGCACATGGACTCTTCCTTATCCTTTCATGCCGCTACCTTCCAGATGGATTTTTGGCATCAAAACCATATGGGATCTGGGATTTTTCGTAGAGATCAGGTTCAGAAGTCCTAATGGTCGAATTAATAAGATTTTTGGTCAAAAAGGGATTGTATAAGAACTCTTCTCACGAAATTGCCTCAACGTAATTTATTTTTTCCACACCAAAAGAGCCTTTCCTCTGATATCCACGCCCCCTCTATCCTCTCTCTCCCTCTCTTCTACATGCGTAAAAAGTTAGGCATAAATTTGAGTTGAAGGTCCAAGATTTTTGGCACAAGATTCAGCATCTACGCGACGGTGTTCGTGAGACGAACAGGCTGCCCTCAGAAGTCATTTTGAAGGCCTTTCAAATCAGATCCAAATCTGATTTTTGGAGACGAGATTCACAAGGAGAAGACGTTCAGATCCTGCCCGAGTGGATACTAGTAGAGGCCAAGTGCGTGCGTGGCTCCTTCCAGAACCTCAGGAATCAATAGGATCATCGTAGGATAATTAGATTACCAAATTAGGTACTTAAAATTAAATTTGATTTAATTTAATTTTTAACTTTTAATATCAAATCTCTATGATCAGATCCGAGAAGTCTCAGATCTGATTAGAATTTTAGAAAAAAAAATTTAAAATATTCCTTCAGATCCAATCAGATCTGAACGATCATGTATCGAAAAAATAGGTTTTTCCTTCAACTGGTATCAAAGCCAGGTTGCAGTTCTTTGGATCTAGTTTAGATCTGATTTTATTTTTATTTTTTATCTGATATTAAAAAATTTCAGATATCACATTAGATGTGATTAGATTTAAAATTAAAAAATTAAAATTAAATTATTTAGATCTAATATGTATGAGATGCATGACTAGACTGAGAATAGAATAGTTCTATATGTAGTCTAGTATAATCATATTGTTAATTTGATTAAATATGATTTTAGATCTATTTAATTTCTATAGTATAATCATGTTGTTAATCTGATTAAATATGATTTTAGATCTATTTAATTTTTATTTTTTTGATATTATAATTATTGTAATCAAATCTAAAAAATAAAAAATAAAGTTTTTAATTTTTGATTTATTCATATGTGATATGAAAAGATGCATGTTTAGACTAGTTGTAGAATAGTTCTACAAATTATCTAGAATAGTTTTATTTTGATATGATCAAATTTAAATCTATTTTTCAGATGTTATATATGATATTTTAGATCTGAAAAATATGCATGTTTAATTTAGTGATGATACATGAGATATATGGAAAGCATGTATTAGTTAGATCATTAATTATATATGTGATATATGATCTAGATCTAACTAGTTTTGTAGTTTTAATTATATTTCTAATTAAGGCATTCTCCTTGGCCGTCTGGTCATAAGAACAAAGTAGGGTTTAAAGGCCCTCTCCTCCCATTCGATGAGGTGTTCTTATGGCGTGTAAGGGTGCTACGCGTTTGTCCTTAATCAAAAATCAGAACTTATTTTCTGCAAAATCCTATATTCTGAAATCCTAGGATTTTGATACATATTTTTTGTTTATGAATCCAAACTTAATTAAGAATTAAGATTATGAAACTAATTAGATCTAAAATTGAGAATTTTCAGATCTAAGACATTTTCATAAAATTAGTTTCAGGCTTGGATAGCTAAATTAGGTCTAGCGATTGATCAAACCGAATCAAGAGTTGGTTAGGTGGGATCAAGAGTACTTAGAATTGACCAGCCCAATAGTTGTAAGTCTGGATCAAGATCGACTCACAGCCACATGTAATCGATCCAATTAAGACCTAATTTGGCTCCATGGTTCGAGCCTAGATTGTAGGCTAACCCGATTAATTCTGGTTCGACAATTTGGTGTCTAAGATAAGTTTGGCAGATACGATCGATTGATTTTTAATTGGGAGCTACTCGACCTGAATGCATTCTTGTCGAGTTAATGGCATATTCCTTCCACCGGTCTCACTTACTTGGCTATTTGTATCAACCCAGTTCTGATTTGAGATGGCTATCAGTTCGAGCTAACCCATGCCACTAGGCTTGTCATAATCATTATGACTGAGTCAAGTCTAAGAGACCTAAATTGAATCTCTCTAAGAAAAGATTAAGTCAATTGGTCTTCCACCATTATAGATATGCGGGCCCTTCCCGGGGTTGATTATTCTCGGCTGGTTACAGTGGTTCAATTGCACCGAAAAGACGCAACTATGTCTATTAGGCATTGGATGCTACGGGTTGGAGGATGGTTTGGGCTCAATATTTTGGATACGATGAGGAACCCAATCAGGAATCCAATTCGTACAAATAGTGGATCTGACTTAACTAAGGAGTGGATCAATATTCCAAACATGGTGAGATTAATGAATTAGAGACCAGCATTAGATGCACCATGATTAGAGAATCATTGGATAAGAGTTATCCACTCATCAGTTAACCCATCATTAATAATTGTTAGGTGAGGTGGTGAGCCAATCGATGGGACCGCACCACCCACTAGAAATTAATTGATCGCAAAAATTTTTGCATCTCTACTCAGAAAGTGTAGGGATCCGAAAAAATAGTGGAAGCCTAATTTATTTAAAAAATAAATTTTTAAATAAATTAATTAAGTCTAATTATAAAATCTAACTAGAAACTTTGACTCTCTACAAAAAAATATCTGCGTCCAATCCACTAGCCCGTATCCTGGACACCCATAGACTAACCGAATCCAACTTCAAGGATTGGCTCCATAACTTCAAAATTATTTTGGATTCCAAGAGTTGACTTATGTGTTGGAACAGGATCCTCCCACTTTACCAGTCCATCCATCCGCTGATCAGAAAGCATCTCTAGAGAAGTGGACGAATGATGATAACAAAGCCAGGTATTATATATTGGGCTCGATGTCTGATGAACTCCAGCACTAACATGAAGACATTAAGACTAGCCGCCAAATGTTGACTCACCTGCCAGAGTTGTTTGGTGAACAAAGTCGCACAGCCAAATATCAAGTCACTAGAAGATTTTTTAAGGTTCAAATGCGTGATGGATAGTTGGTTCAAGATCATTTTCTGATGATGATCAAGGACTTAGAAGAGCTTGAGAAGCTCGGTGTCAAGTTGGATAAGGATTTACAGATTGATATAATTCTGAAATCCTTGACTAATGCGTATGGGCAGTTCATCATGAACTACCATATGCATAAACTACAGAATACTCTGACAAAACTTATGAATATGCTGGTTACTGCTGAGCTTTCTACGAAAGATTCTAAAGGCTCAGTACTTACTGTGGAGCGAACTTCTTCCAAGAGAAATTTTTTTGGAAAGAAAAGTCCGTGAAGAAGCAGGTGGATGGTGGGAAGAAGAAGGCAGAGCCGAAGAAGGCCGCTGATAAAGAAAAATATTTCCATTGCAACACAGACGGTCATTGGAAGCGGAACTGCCCCTTGTACTTGGCCAACCTGAAGAATAAGGAGGCAAGTCCTTCTGAAGGTATGCTCGTTATAAAATCTAATCTTATGGTTTCTTCTGCATCCAATTAGGTGCTTGACTCTGGTTCTAGTGCTCACTTATGCACTTCTATGCAAGATCTTGAGGATAGCAAGAGACTGAGGGATGGTGAGATGATCCTATGCATCGAAAATGGAGCAAAAGTTGCTGCAATGGCCGTGGAAACATACCCTCTGCGATTATCGTTAGGATTAGATTTAGTTCTTTGAGACTATTTTTATGTGCCTGCAGCAAACAGGAATTTGATTTCTATTTCATGTTTAGCACAGGAAGGCTATGTAATTAATTTTCTTAAGGACCATTATAATATTCTATATGAAAGAAATAAAATTGTAAGTGGTTTTCTTATAAATGATTTCTATGAGTTACATATTGATGTTTCTATTTTTAATATCGAGCAAAACGTGAATGCCATAGGATCAAAACGACCTAGGAATAGTCTAAATGATAGGTATTTATGGTACCTTAGACTAGGTCATACAGCGGAAGACAGGATTAACAAATTGGAGAACTCCGAGCTATTGAGTCCGTTGACTTGCGAGTCATATTTGATTTGTGAATCATGCCTTCATGGCAAAATGACCAAGCTCTCTTTTGTAGGACATGGAGAAAGGGCCACAAAATTACTTGCCCTAGTACATACTGATGTGTGCGGCCCATTTAATGTGCCGGCTAGAGGCAACTATGTTTACTTCATTATCTTTACCGATGATTTATCTCGATATAGGTATGTATATTTAATGCGACATAAATCTAAAGCTTTTGAAAAGTTCAAAGAATTCAGACATGAAGTAGAAAAATAAACCAAAAAATCTATTACAATTTTTTGATCAGATCTAGAAGGTAAATATCTTAGTCGAAAATTCCTAAACTATCTTAAGCAAAATGGCATAGTCTCTCAATGGACTCCACCTGGAACACCTCAACTCAATAGAGTTTCAAAACGAAAAAATTGGACCTTATTAGATATGGTCCGATCTATGATGAGCTTCATGGATCTTCCTAAGTTTCTTTGGAGACATAGTCTAATGACCGCTATATATTTACTGAATAGGGTTCTCTCTAAAATCGTTCCTACCATACCGTATGAGATATGACATGGTAAGAAACCAAGTCTGAGTCACCTCAGAATTTAGGATTGTCCAGCTCATGTCAAGAGACAACAGACGGACAAGTTAGAGTATAGGTCCTTTAGAGCTTGGTTCATAGGATATCCTAAAGAGTTATTAAGATATTATTTTTACATTCCGAAAGACCATAATGTGATTGTGAGTCGACATGCCATCTTCCTTAAAAAGTAGTTTATTCAAAATGGTGGCATCGGAAGGCAAATTACGCTCGAGGAGAAAATCTTCCAAGAGCAATGAGCTGACCCTATGAAACCCAATCAGATTGAGCCAGTCCAATCATTATCTCCTCCACCTCGTAGATCAGAAAGAATTTTTCATCCTTCTGAAAGATACTTAGAACTATTTCAAAGGATGTAGAGAAAATATTCCTCACGAAAAATGGGGTTCATGGTGATGATTCCAAAACCTATAACGAGGCGATATTAGATATCGACTCCGAGAAATGATTAGAGGCAATGAAGTCAGAGATTGACTCAATCGCTTGAACCAAGTTTGGACTTTGGTAGATCCACCTGAAGGTATAGTACCTATTGGGTGTAAATAGATCTACAAGAGAAAGATAGGTGTAGATGAAAATGTGGAGACATTCAAGGCTAGGTTAGTGGCGAAAAGATATAGTCAGCACGAAGGCATTGACTATCAGAATACTTCTCGTCAGTAGTCATGCTAAAATTCATCCATACATTGCTTGCTGTTGTAGCCTATTTCGAGTATGAAATATGGCAAATGGATATGAAAACAGTCTTCTTAAATGGATATTTTAAGGAAGATATCTATATGGAACAGCCGCTAGGTTTTACATCCAGTGATGCTGATTACAAGGTCTGCAAGTTGTAAAGATCCATATATAGACTTAAGCAAGCATTTCAGAGCTGGAATACTCGTTTAATGATGTGATCAAATCATTTGGATTCATCAAGAATGAGGAGGAACCGTGTGTATTTAAAAACGTCGGTAGGAGCGTTGTTGTCTTCCTCGTACTGTACGTGGATGACATCCTCCTTATTGGGAATGATATTCCCATGTTGACCACAGTTAAAATGTGGTTATCAAAAGAGTTCTCTATGAAAGATCTAGGAGAAGCATCCTTTATTCTAAGAATTAAGATCTATAGGGATAGACCGAATAGGATGCTGGGTCTCTCACAAAAGATGTACATAGAGGAGGTACTAAAGAAGTTTAGCATGAAAAACTCCAAGAGGAGATTGGTGCCCTTCAGACACGACATTCATCTCTCCAAGAAGATGCATCCCAACACACCTGAGGAGATTGAACGCATGAGCAAGATCCCTTATGCTTCAGCAATAGGAAGCCTCATGTACGCCATGCTATGTACACGACTTGATATCGCCCATGTTGTGAGTGTCATGAGCAGATATCAATCGAATCCAGGTGAGGAGCACTGGACTTCTATAAAATATATCTTTAAGTACTTAAGAAGGACTAAGGATATATTTTTGATTTTTGGTAATGGAGAACTCCAGGTCCAGGGTTATATAGACTCAGATTTTATGTCTGATATAGATAATCGAAAGTCGACATGTGGTAGTTTGTTTGTGTGTAATGGTGGTGCTGTCAGCTGGAAGAGTTCCAAGCAGACTGTGATAATAGATTCCACCATGGAAGCAGAGTACATCACTGCATTGGAAGCTGCAAAGGAGGCGTTCTAGTATAAGAAGTTTGCCCCAGAACTCGGAGTGATGCCATCAGATGCCGTCCCTCTGTACTGCGACAATAATGGTGCCATAGCCCTAGCTAAGGAGTCGAGGTCTTATCAAAAATTCAAGCACATAGAGCGACGATTCCACCTCATCCGCGATTACCTCGAGAAAGATTACGTCAAGATCAAGAGAGTTGACTCCGCAGACAATGTGGCAGATCTACTGACGAAGCCTTTAGGCCAACAGAAGATTGAAGCCCACCTTGAGAAAATGAAACTTAGATTTATAGCCAATTGGCTTTAGATCAAGTGGGAGTTTGTTAGATGTGTGTCCTAGAAGCCAGATTGACTAACACTTATAATACACTTCTAAGAGCAATTTTATAATTTTGACTATAAATTAATAAAAAGATTTTCTATCACAGTGTGTATTTAAAGTGTATGTGATCCATCATTTGAGTTAAAGATAATGACAATTTATATTTTCAAAGAGTTAAAAATTAAAAATATTAATTTTCATAATTAACTCATAAATTGCTTCCGACCGTAAGATCATCACGAGGATGGTGATTGATCCGAAAAGTTGGTGTACGATCGCTTTCTTTGAGTAGATAAATCTTGAGTCTACGGTATAGAGACATCGGAGCGAAAGTATAGGTACTCATTAGAGAACGAGGGCACTGAGCGTGACCATCTCGAGCATTCATAAGAAAGTCTACCTTCTCATGATGACTGGCTCGATGTTGTAGTAGTGTGTCTGATTCTTTGACCTGAGGTGCATTGGTAATTCACCTTGAGGGTGTTGTAGCTTGACTACACCATAACTCGGTCTTCTAGCCATTCGAAATCCTGAGGCATATGTTGGCTATAGTACGTTCATTGTAGGAATTAGATTGCACTAATAAGAAATCTATCTACCTCGGTAGATGAAGAGTAGCCCTATGATGATCATGAGAATCGAGTCCATAAGCACATGGCCATGGTAGAGTGAAGATGATAGAAAGAGTTTCTATAAAGGGTTTCACATATGACTCGAATCGAATGATTAAGTCATATGATGGATATTGGGTTTGACGAGTTCACCTTAACCCTAATCCTGTCGGGCAAGATAGAAGAACCCAATCACATAGGTAGCTACACCGAGAGATTCACTTTCAGTTTTGATGAGTTACCACCATATATTGCTAGGTGTCACTGATGAATTTTGGGAGTAATTAGAATGATTTTGATGATCGATCATTCTAATTGTATGAATCAGAAAAGTTCTAGTCCATCGAAAGGTGTTTCGATGATGTCAATGATGGAGATCACGACATATCTCATTACCATATGGAACTGAACCTAACTGGATCACACAAACAAAGATTTAGATCTGGATGTCATCAATTGAGCTAACCTAGTTCGATTGATTTGGATTAGATCCAATCAGATTCAAGGTAATCATGCTAGCACACGATTGAGCCTGACTTTCTTCTTCTATAATCTTTTTGATTCGTCGCAACTGAGTCAAATTTATTTTGACTCATTTCTGTATCTTGAATGGGTTTATTTTCATTTGACTGGAACAAGTTCAGATCAGATTAATTATGAAAATTAAATTCATTCCTAGTGCAATTGGACTAGGATCAATAGTTGACCCAATTGAGAGAATTGAGGGTCACGTGATCAGAGAATTTTAAAAATTTCTCTAGAAATTATTTTGCTCTAATTTTTGGATATGTGATAGAACACGAGTTATACTTTGGCTGTGCAAAATTTCATGATTTTTGGAGGTGCCTAGACCGAGTTTTGATAGAGTTTGATTTGGATCAAACTCTTGAGGGAAGAGTCCTAGACGCACATGGACTCTTCCTTATCCTTTCATGCCGCCACCTTTCAGATGGATTTTTGGCGTCAAAACCAAATGGGATCTGAGGTTTTTCATAGAGATCAGGTCCAGGAGTCCCAATGGTCCAATTAATAAGGTTTTTGGTCAAAAAGAGACTCTTTATGATGCTATGTCTAGTATAAGAACTCTTCTCACGAAATTGCCTTAATGTAATTTATTTTTTCTACACCCAAAGAAGCCTTTCCTCTGATATCCATGCCCCCTCTATCCTCTCTCTCCCTCTCTTCTACATACCTAAAAAGTTAGACACAAATCTGAGTTGAAGGTCCAAGATTTTTGGCACAAGATTCAGCATCTACGCAATGGTGTTCGTAAAACGAACAGGCTGCCTTCAGAAGTTATTTTGTAGGCTTTTTAAATCAGATTCAGATCTGATTGTTGGAGGAGAGATTCATGAGGAGAAAGTATTCAAATCCTGCCCGAGTGGATACCAGTAGAGGCCAGGTGCGTGCATGGCTCCCAAAACTTCAGGAATCAATAAGATCATCGCAAGGTAATTAGATTACCAAATTAAGTACTTGAAATTAAATCTGATTTAATTTTATTTTTAACTTTTAATATCAGATCTCTATGATCAGATCCGAGAAGTCTCAGATCTGATTAGGATTTTAGAAAAAAAATTTTGAAATATTCCTTCAGATCTGAATGATCCTATGCCGAAAAAATCGGTTTTTCCTTCAAAATCATAGTTTAGAGATCACACTTTTTCATTGCTGAAATTCCTTGCCTTGCAATCATGGTGATGGAGGATCTTTTATAGAAGGATCAAAGGGGGGAGAAAGTGCAAGGGCTGAATCAGCCACAGGTCTCTCGTTTCTTTTGAATGTAAGACGTGGGGGAGGAGTGGTAAACACCCCAAAACTGTTCCCCACTTTCTTGTTTTTTAATTCAGCCTTGGCCGGGTCGGGTCAACTCATCATAGGTGCCCAACTCGGGCCCAAAAGACCCAACATGGAACTACATTGTACATCACATCTCATTTTCTTCTTAAGTTTCAGTTAGTTTTAGCTGTTGTCCTTTGAACACCCTCCATAATTCCAGTTTAATATTCATCCAGATCTATGATTGAAACTGGTATTAGCATTATGTTCAGAAAAAAGGTAAAAATGTCATAGAACAAAAGGCATAAAGGATGCTGACATATTTAAAGTAACAGCCATTACTGTGAACCACTTTCAGCTGAATAATTTACAGGTTCTTGTGATAAAAGAAAAGAATGATTAAGATTTTACAAGATGATAAAAGCACATCTACAACTAAAGGAGACACAAGAAATTGTTAATGCAAATTCTCAAAGGAAATGACTTACAATCCTTAAAAGGGAAGGCCAAACTAGTAGAAGAGTCAATCGAGTAATATTATAATGCAATATACATTGTGGAAGAAAATCTGTAAAGAAAATCACAGGGGAAGCTTTAAACCTTTCCAGTAATGCAGTCAAGAGAAACTTGAAGACGCCTATAGCCTTTGGCATCTCCTTGGCTGTAAAAGATATGTTAATGCCACTCAACTAGGGCTGAAGAAAAGCATATCCACAATAAAATTAAGCCTAAAAGCCTCCACCAAGAAAATGTATACAAACAAAGTCATTATTATATACAAATTATATCTCTAGAACTATGCATAGTGAGAAAGTGCCATTTTCTAAATTAGCATTGGCTGAATAAATTGAGTCACAAGCAGTGAAAAAAAGGGGTGTTCTAGTGCACAAGGCTCTAGCCATTATGGGGTTTGGGGAGAGTCAGATATATGCAGCCTTACCACAAGAGTGGAGAGGTTGTTTCCATGTTTGGAAGCCAGGATACCTACATCACACTATGGAGTAACCGTACCATTGAACTAAGGCCCGAACAATGTAAATGTTTTTCAACAGTGGAAATAAATAAATATAACAACCCCAAAACTGATCCTAATACATACCTAAAGATGCATATGCTATGTTTAGCATAAGCATGTCATATTATTGCTACATAGAACGATATCACCATAACGTGATGAAAATAAAATCAAAAATAAATAAAAAAGCAACTAACATAATTTTTTAAAAAAATGAGGCACTAACATTTATTACATTTGAATCAACTCTATAAGCTGCTAGCCATTATCAATGATTGGGGAAAGATAATTAAATTACAAAATAAATACCCAGACTTTGAATTCTTCAGCTTATGGATGACTGAAGTGCTATACACATTATTCGTATATCAAGCATGTCACTAGACCTGTGACAACTAACAAAGAGGAATCTGGCATACTGGCCTATATTAAATAGTAGAAAAGAAATTTAAAAATCACAATAATGCAAAATGAAATTTCAGTCAAACATGATTAGACCTTAAGAAACAAAAATATTGCTTATTAACTAGACTGTTAGATCAAAGAACTGCAGCTAAGCACAGATGACAGATGTTAATTAGACAGGTGACATGTTCACATGCCTCAGACATGTAGAAGAAATGATTAAGCTAGATGTGTTTCAATTGAAAATTTTACCTTGTTGGACCATCAGGATCCATTATGGAAACCATTTCTGATGTCTCTGATCTGACTGGACAGGTAAGGGTCCACACCTGGAAATTGCAAACCAACCATGATGTTTAAGCTGATAACCTTTTCAGTAAATCAATCTTGGTTTGATCAACTATTTTTCAACTTCTAAAGTACATGAGAATTTGATTTATTTAGAAAATTGACAAGAAATAGCTGAACTGCTCATTTAAACATATATGTCCATTAAATAAGTTGATAATGAACTATAGTTATTCACCGCCATTTTCATTTACCAAATTCTTGACTAGAAATACATGAACAATATGTTAGTGGTTTGAAGGATGGATGAAGTCTATCATCTTAAATGGTGATGAACAATGTGCCTTAAAAAGTGGAGATAAAAGACAGTAGTTTACTGGCATTAGCATGACATATTGAAACAACAACGAATCCTTAAAAAGCTACCTTTCACTTGATAAGGCTGCAATATGAAACCAAAGGACAAAACTGCCTGGTGTGTCTTGGTAAATAAAGCAAATTACTGTCAAGAGTTATATACCATATAGTTATTAAAATAGATACGTAGTCATTATGATCTACTGCAGCCAACGAAATGATGATCCAGTTGCTTCTTGCAATTTGAGATCCTAGGAGAATTGAAAGCTAAAAGGAGAAAATGGATAAATCCTACAAAATTTGGTGCAAAATTATGCAAAATTTTTTTAAAAAAAAAAAAGGATTGCAATTGCAGGGGCCTAAAAGGTCATGAAAAAGTCATGAAAAGGCAACCAACAAAATCACCATTTATGAATGCATGTGTATCCTGAAGATTGACATACATATATGAATGCATGCATATACATATAAATGCACACATAAATAGATATATACATACTATTTTTTGGCATGTTTTATGCATGTGCTTTCTTTCAAAATGGGCCTGTTTTCCAAGAAGAAGAATTGTTAAACTATTCAAATCCAAACACCATCCAAGTTTGGGAAAGGCTTCAAAGTCCAGCATCATGCTGGACTCTGGGGTTTTCTCATCACCATATAGTATGTACATATGCGTGCATGCACGTATGCATGTATTATATATTTATATACATGATTTAGCATTCAAATTGAATCTACGCAACATAGATAATGATCTAAAAAGTTTAAATTGCCTAGAAATTATAGGTCCAATCTTTATGTGTTGGGATTTTAAGGAGATTTTGATATGTTAATATTATAATTTTTTATATATGATAAAGTTCTGCCAGATTTTGCAAATGATGAAACAGGCTCATGGACTGCCCTGTTTTATTGTGGAACTGCACATTCTCATTTTGTACGCTTCTTGTAGAAGTCTGGTCATAAATTTGGTGAGATCCTAGAAGCAGATCTCAAAGAATTTATAATAAGTGGACTGCCCCAGCTTTGCAAGCATTGCCTTCACAGCAACCATCCTAAATTTCTGGATCGTTTCGCAGCCTTACACCGCCGCACCCCACCCGCCCCCCCCCACCACCCCACTCCTCTCCCGGGAGGACACTTTGATTGCAATGACAAATCCATTGTTTTGGAACTCAGAAAAAGAATTGAAGCTTGGTATTTGCAAGGATCCATGGGTTCTTTATTTGCAAAATAATAATAATAATAATAATAAATAAATAAAGAAGAAGAAGAAGAAAACAGAAATCAATTGAAGTCCTAGTAGTCTGCTTTATTGTCATCAAATATAGCAACATTATCTGTTCTGAGAATAGCAAACATTTCCTTACTGCAACTTATCCTTAGTAATCCTTAATACTCAACATATCTGTCAATCCAGACCTAGAAATCGTCTCACTGTTGTAATGAGAAGAACTAAGAAGAAAATATGTGTGCCAAAGAAACTAAAATTTTCTAATGGACTCACGTTTCAGCATGCATTGATTCCCAAGAAAACAAATCAAGAACTGCAACGAATGCACGCAAGCCTGAGTCCAAGAAGAAGCTGATATTTAAATAAGAACAAAGTATCCACAAGTAGCCATTGCAAACAAACAAGTATCTCGATCGGGTAACTGTGGGCTGATGAAATCTAAACATTGAAATCATGAGCAAAAGTCTTAATTTAGATCAACAAAGAAAAAAGTAGAGATCAAAAGATCCCACAAACGCCTCGCATGACATCATCCAAACCCATCAACACTCCAAGAATCAAGAAACATACAACCCTAAACAAGGGGCCATTCTTCTCTACAGCAATTCAAACCCTAAGACTCCAAAACAAGAACAGAATCAAGAAAAGGACATCCAACCCGACCATCGTTCCCACACTCCGAATCGAAAAATCTCTTCACAATGTGCCCTCATATATGCAAAGAAGAAACCAAAACAAGAGACACCGAGATCATTGACGAAGAATCTGGCGACCAAGAAATCCAAGGGATCGAAGAAGACTACAAACGAATGGGAGAAGCTCGAAAGAGGAGCAAAAGAAGAATAGTTCTTGCCTCGAGGCAGCAGAGGAGGAGAAGAAATCCGCAGCTGGAGAAGCCTTGGGCACCACCGCACGCCATATCGGCGAGAAGAGAAGAGAGCGAGAGAGGAAGAGGGAGAGAAGAAGAGGGGAAGAGACCGAGAAAAGAAACGAGCATGACGAGGAGAGGGCTCGGGGGAAATATTTACAGGTTCCCTCTGCTCGCCACGGATAGGTTGAGGCTGGCGGTTTTCACCGTATCAAATCCGGGGAGGTACCGATGGACGGTCGAGATTGAAAGATGGGGTGTGAGATGATCAAATTGGTCAATGACGACCGTCCATGCAATGCTTCAAGATTGTCTCGCCGGATACATCTATTCCGTCCATGTACAAACAGGTTTATGGATTGGCTCCAAGGATTTTGCATAAGATTTTTATCTAATCTAAGGCCTGATCTGGAATTTTGCTTGCTAAGTAAAAGCTTGTGATCACCCGAAAAATTATATATGTTAAAAGTAGTTTGTATAGGTTATAGAATAAATGATCGACATTACTTAAGAATCAAAATCTACATGTAGTATTTAATGCCTTAATTACATGTAGATGTATATTGTTACTATTGCATTTGTAATATCAATTATTTTATATCTCGCTGCACGTCTGCAATCTATGTGCTTCATTAACCAAATTATATATATATATATATATATATATATATATATATATATATATATATATATATATATATATATATATATATATATATATATATATATATATATATAAAGAGAGAGAGAGTGTGTGTTAGGTTAGAATCAGATTGATCGAATTTAGACTCAGATCTAGTTGATCAAAATACTATGGTATGAATTCCATGATCCAAACCATTGAATATGATCTACCATCTCAAACTGCTTGTACATAAAAAATCATATGATTTGGAGACCTCTAACCTATGCATCAAGTAGTCAAAAATTGAATAGTCTAAATAAAATTAAATTATATATATTTTTTGATCATCTGATGCATAGATTGGGGATCTTCAAATCATATGATTTCTTATGTGCAAACAGCTTTGAGGTACTAGATCACATCCAACGACTTGGATTATCGATGTAAAACTTCAGTTATACCGGATTTGAGTCCAAATCTAATCGACCTTATCCAAACCTTCCCGTATGTGTGTGTATATAGAGAAAGAACTAGGCTAGAATCAGGTCAACTAGATTTGGACTCAAATCCAGTCAAATCAAAACTCTATAATAAGGCTTTTACATCAATGATCCAAGCTATTGAATATAATCTACTATCTCAAAACTGCTTGCACACAAAAAATCATATGATTTGGATATCTCTGGCCTATGCATCAAGTAGTCAAAAATTGAACAGCCTAAATAAAATCGAATTAGATATTTTTTGATCACTTGATGCATAGACTAGAAGTCTTCAAATCATATAATTTTTAGTGTGCAAGTAGTTTTGAGATAATAGATTACATCAACGACTTGTATCATCGATGTAGGACCCCCATTATCTAGTTTTGATCTAATCAGATCTGAAACTAAATTTGATCAATCTTATCCAAATCTGCCATATAAATATAAATATAAATATATATATATATATATATAGTTTTTCTTACCATCATAATTTAAGCAAGCAAAAGGGATGGTTTTAAGGGTTCAAAAAAAAAAAAAGAAAAAAAAAAAGGAGCCATAGAGATTGCACATACATCTGGCAGTCATGATGTCATCTAGTTAGCAAAAGGGATGGTTCTAAAGGTTCAAAAAAAACAAAAAGGTTCAGCAGTTTAACATGCTAAATTATATCTTCGACAAGAAATCTCTAGTGTCAAGTCTTTGTTTAAGAAGAAGCCAGATGAATGGTTTAATCGTCTCCATCTTGAAAATAGGACGAAGGTCAACTTTATTTAAGATCATGCAGAAGGACCTCACTGGAACGCATAGATGTTGTCTACTCTGGCCATCAAATTGAGATTCGGACAAGACCCTTATCTTAGGGGCATTCAGCAGAAGTTCTCTACGAAGAGAAAATATATAGTTTCACCAGCCATCAGTCCTCCCAAAATTTAACGGTAGATCCATCCACCAACATGAAGGAGAGGCACCTCCAAAAAGGATTCAGGACCTTACAAACATCTCTCCAAACCTTGGGATAGCACCGAACCATGTTTGGTGCAATGAGGCACAAATCTCGCTCTTTTGTATAAGCCTGTTTAACAATTTATGCCCTTCTACCTCAATATTTGCCAAAAACATCGAACGGAGTTAAATTTGGATAAGGTAGGGACAACCAACCCACCTTCCTCCTTGTTTTTTGTAGCAGGAAAGTCTTTGACTTTGGCCTCCCTTTCTATAGTTAGCCCTTCAAATTGAGTCGACCATTTCTACTACCCTCTTCAGCAATCCAAACGCCTACATTAAGGGAATGTTTGGTTGGGGGGAGTAGGCTTTGGAATGGGAATGGCAACGTTAATAAGCTTTCTTATTAATGCCAAGTATACACGCAATGTCAATATTTAAACAAGATAAAATAAGAATATTCATAATTTCTTGAATACTTAATTTATATTCGTAAGAACAATTTAAAATATCATATCTATTTTTTTGTGCTGATTATATCTATATTTATATTTATATTCATAAGAATAAATTTAAAAATATTGTAATTCAACTTAAGAGCCTTCTCAACTTTGACCATACTTATCTATTGTACCTAAGCCAGAATAATGAGATCAAATATAGTCGATGTGCTTACACATAATATCTAATTGGTCGAATATCAAAGTACCAATATACACCATCAACAATCGGATGTCGAAGTACTAATACATAATCTCCACTAACAATATATTAAAATACCAATATATAACCTTTAATTAGCAGGGTATTGAAGTGCCAATACATAACCCCTAATAATAGGGTATTAATGTACTAATATATAATTTTCATTAGTAGAATATCAAAATATCAATGCATAACTCTTACTAACATAGCGTCAAAGTACTAATGTATAACCATACAAGCAAAATATCCAAACATAATCGGAATGACAGTCTAAATTTAGAATATATTATCAAAGTTTTTTTTTTACAAAATAACGTAAGTCATATTGCAATGAAAATATGCATATTCTATATAAAATCAATCAGCAATATGCACAATATTCTATAATAAAAATATTAGTCCAAATACAAATTTATCTCCCGTTCAAATATAGTTTCATAAAACCCATAAATTGCATGTAATTCAATTTATACTAATTTATAATTTATTTGATATCAAAAATTATGTTAATTAATTAAAAATCTAGAAAAGATGGACTACTACTTACCTTGCAAGTACATAAATAAATCCAAATAATTTTTGAAAAGTTCATCTCAAACATATCGATTTAAGTGGCATCTCTGGTTGGACTTTTTCCTATTTAGATGATTACACTTCTATATAGGATAAAGTCTAATAAAATAAATTTTAAAATTATAGGAACATAGGAGAAAGTGTTGAAGGAAGAGAATAGGGCAGGGCTAGCTGGATGGTGATGTTTGATGATTTGGTTCAGCCTAGTTAGGTAATCCAACTAACTGAATCGGGAAACAAGAGTCAGATAAAAGTGGCAAAATAGACCAGGGTGGGGCCAACACATTACGCACAATTTAGGACCTAACATTAGGGGGGAATCCTCTACTAGGGTCCACTAGCTTTTTTTTCCAAAATAATACTTATTTTTAAAGAAATTATCAAAATACTATCATTTCAAAACTACTTATCAAAATACTATCTAAATCAAAGTCATCCTATGATAGGACGACTTTATGTGCCGACTTACCACCCTCCATGCTATGTGGGAGTAGTCAGCAACAAAGAGTCGCCTCATTGTAGGGCGACTTACTAAGTCATCCTACCATAGGGCGATTCTATAAGTCGCCCTACCATATGGCGACTTTGATACGATCCCCCCTCTTTATGTGCCAGCCCGAAAATGTCAGTGCCAACGTTCCATTCAAAAGAAAATTGTCTGAGTTACTCTATGCTTTATTGATTTCTATAGTGGAGTGAAGAGGTGATAAAAGACTAGTTGGATAAGGGTGTGGCCTACCCAAATAGGCAAGTCTTATGAGCATCGTAGAAAGATGTCTTATGGAAATCCATGGAAATCGGTCGGTCGTGGAGTACAAGCAGAGTTATAAAATATCGATCGAATATATGCCTTAGAGCTGAGCCAAGGATCAAAAATGGCCAAGAGGGTCGTGCTGAGGAGAGTATAGCTTGATGCAAGCATTAGCTGATTGGATATATTTACTTGATGGGTAGATTTGGATGCTGAAATCATGGTAGTGCACAAGATGTGAGCAGGCCATGGACAGAGGATGTTAGGCGATATGGTCATGAACCTTCAGAATCGTGGTAGTACACAATGATGTACAAGCAAGCCAAGAATATTATCATGAGGTATGGCCATAGATGGGAAGGCATATCGAAGATACAAGATCGGGATTATGGCATAGGAGCTTATAAGGAAGCTTGGATAGTAGAATCTAAGAGGGCTCGAAGGTGCAGGATTGGCTGTAACTTTGAGAAGCTATAGGGCATATCGACTTGGCAAGTTTAGCTGAGTGGCATTAGAGATGGGTTTGCCTAAGCCTCATACATAGCAGTGGTATTGCATGGTTGTTGCATCTTTATCTATTCAAAAATTCATGACTTTCTTGAGATACAAATTCAAGCTTCTCCAACGATGTTTGTAATTAATAGTGCAAGATATCTTAGAAATAATGAACAATCCCAAACTTCAACCATATAACCTGTATCAAAATCGATAATGATTTTTTTGTGCAACCAACAAAAATTGTAGCATGTGCATTCAAATTGAAAAAAAATATAAAATTAATGTAAACCAATGTTTGATTATTATAAAATTTATTAGCCAAAAAAAAGTACAATTAATATAACTATCGAGAGATATATATACTAAGGTACTCAGGCCTCCTCCATACCCATCTCTCATAGACACATGTCATCTCTAATTGTACAGATGATGGCTCAGGCACGGCATCAACCGATGGAGAAGGTGCCTGACGTCTATCTCGAAAAACCCTCAGTCTACCCCTGTCTCTAGCCCTCCCATGCGCATGATGGATGTACTACTCATCAGGTTAGTGCGACGTATCTCTCGGCTTACTAATCCTCTATAACATAGATGCATCATCTATGGAGAGGTCAAAGTCCAAAAAGTCGGGATATGAGGTGTGCTGGGCATTTGGTGATGTACTCAAATCATCCATTAATGGTATAGTATGAAGTCATCTATCCTCAGGGACAACTCGCATGGTATCGAGGAGGCCATCTATGATATCGGCAAGTGTTCGATTCTTGCATCCAATGATGACTGAATAGAAGCCGCTCCATGCCCGATGGTATAATGATGTGATCTTCTCAAACTGTCGGTATCAAAGAGAAAACATATGTTATTCAAGAAGGCCAAATAATAATAACATAATAAAATAAGATAAAAAATAAAATATACTTACCATAACGTCCATCATGCTGTCCGATGGATAGAACCTCATCTCGATTTGATTCCTCATTAATGGCAAAATGAATTGCTTAGTGATGCTCCTATACCACTACAGATATGAATCATAATAATCCATAGTAGGGAGCATAGGTGGACCATCCACAATCAAATCCTTCCGCCACTCCCATGCATCAATATACTCCTGATGCTGTTGAACCCAATCATGGCGATGCCATCCTCGTCGATCTACACTATGGAGGCTCTCCTGAGTGTTGTATGGAGGGGGGATGCCCTAATGTATGCCGAATAGTTGCATCATGCTCTCTAGACAGTATATCTCCATGATGTTGAAGCAAACGAGAGGTGCACGTATCCTTCATATATGCTGATCTGATCAACATACCTCAGGCAATATGGCAAGTATCTTCAATGTGTAAGGCACCCACACCATCTAATCTTCACGCTACTAGTCCAGCTGATCTCTATAATATATGACTATGGTGGCACCGGAGCTCATGCACCAGTCAGTCAAGTCCTCTACCTATCCAAAATAAAGTCAATATATTATTCTATAAAAGTATTTAGTCATTTATCATAAAAAAATTAGTGTTACTGATTATATACCTGCATCCAAGTAGATTAGCCAGGTCATGCTGTATCCCGTCAAATGGGCCCTTAATACCAACATCGTCCTCACCTAATGGGCCATGGCCTACTACATCATCTTCCGACACTAGCTGGTGGGCTCCTACACTAGAGAGTCTCCTATCTAGCCGTTCGATGTGTAAATACTTCCATATTCAAAGCTGCAGCAACACCAACGGCTAGACTTGGGTATCAAGCCGTGCCTGGCCTCGCCTGGCCTAGGCCCAATGAGCCAAACACTATAGCAAGCCATGCTTGACATGGCCTATCTACTAAACGGGCCATGCCGGCATGGCACAAAAATGCAAAACCCTCCGCTCAGCATGGCCCTAGGCCCGAGAACTGACAGGTCGGGCCTAGCATGGCCCGTTGGCCCGTCAGGCCCGCTTCCTTTTTTCAGCCCAAACAGGCACGACCCACAACGTCTCCAAATGGGCCAGATCTGGCATGGCCCGTAATAGCTCCAAATAGGCCAGACCGGCTCGTAACGATTAAAATGGATTTTTTTAATTTTTTAAGAGGTCTTAATGGTTATTTATTTGTTGAGATGAGTCACCTCTATTTTCTTCTCTCTCTCTTTATATTCTAGAGGTTAGGCCTAGCCCCCCTTCCTCTTTTGTATAATTTTGATTTATATTAATAAACTGGTAAGGATCCATACCAAATCCTCCACCATTACAAGGTAGTTTTTACTTTTACAAAAAAAATTTTAATATCTTCTATCTTTTCTTATTTATCCCCCAACTTATTTTATTTTATAAAAAATATTTTTTAAAATAAAAAATTTAAAAAATAGCATGCCAAATGGGTCGTCTAGCCCATGTGGGCCATGCCGGGCCTGAACACGTGTCGTGCCATGCTTGTTCCTACGGGCCGTGCTAGGCCTGGGTCGTGAGCCACCAAACCCCCAGCCCAACCCAACCCCTAGGTTTGGGCCATGCCATGGCACGACCTGCTATAGTGCTAGGAGGGTTGTGCCTAGCATGGCCCAATTCGTGCCGGGCCGGGCCGGTCCATAGGCGGGTAGCCTGGCTCAATGCCCAACTATACCAACGGTCCAGCTATCTCAATGCATCTGGTTTGGTGGCCCTATAGAGCTCGTGATACAAGAATGCTTTAGTAGTGCTATCCCAACTCATCTGCCCACATGCGTGGAGATCACGTAGCAGGGTAGATACAACAACTGCACGTGAAAACTAGATTTATTGATGAACAGATGGCTACTGATAAAATATAGAATGAATGCTCGAGCATACCTCTGCACAGTCTCGTCATCTACATCATCCGATAAGTGGTGGAATGTATCGTGAAGCCAGTGAAATCTCAACAAAGATCCCAATAATATTGCCTATAGCGATCTAATCCCAAATAACTCCTCGCAGAGGTTTGACCAAATGATCTGCATAGTACTGCTG
Organism: Cocos nucifera; assembly: GCA_006176705.1. Classification (NCBI taxonomy): domain Eukaryota; kingdom Viridiplantae; phylum Streptophyta; class Magnoliopsida; order Arecales; family Arecaceae; genus Cocos; species Cocos nucifera. The sequence goes on along the minus strand of QRFJ01001480.1, from coordinate 15,429 downwards.
ATGGCAGGCCCATGCACCCATAATCCAAGGAGAACAGCACAGTCCTGCAACATGATTGTCGGCTCCCCGATGCGAAGGTGGAAAGTATGAGTCTCCTGACGCCATCGCTCTACCATGGCTATAATGAGGGCCCAATTTAGCTGTATGTCGTAAACTCTATAAACTCCATAAAAACTAGTAATGCGAAGATATGCTATGACTCGATCATATGGCCATCAAGTGTGCATCACGGTCAAGCCTCTGTGTCTGCAGCGTAAGGGCCCCATATCCTCCTTAAAATAGATAAGGTCACTATGGTATCAACTTTGGAGGTACAACACGGTAAGGTTAGTCAGCCCTAGATGCAAGTGTACATCTGAAGCAACCATGTCTAAGGTACAAAATGAAATGACAATGATAAAGACAAAGATAGTAAGAAACATCAAAAGACGGTAAGAAGTAACATTGATGATAAATAGCCAATATTTATAAAAATTTATTTCACTAATTTTTTCAAGTATTTACATGATATAATTACATAACCAAAATAGTTAAAGAAATAATACGAGCTTTACATAAAGAAAGTCTATAAGTTACATGAAAAAAAAAAGATAAATTAGCACCGTTAGGAGCATCTGCATCGATTATGCCCCATCTGCTTGCATAATCCACAACGAACCATATTTTAGCTCTTCATTGCATCTATATCATTTCAAATTTTTCTCGATTGTGGATGCTCTTTTTCATATCGTTTTATGGATAGGTGCAATATGAGTCTAGGTGCAATCCATGCAGGCCAATAATGAAAACTCTCAGAAGGATAGAAAGTAGGTGTATAGGATTACTCATAATAGGCAATAGTATAACATACATCAATAAATTGCTTACAATCTAGGTTCTTACTAGCACATACAGCAAATAAATGGGAGCACAGGTAATGTAGTAACTACTACTTCTGACATGTGCATGTGCCCACCCCTAAGTCAAAGTGTATAATCAGGTTCATCGAGGCTATAATGCCCATGTCTCAACCGAATCTCATATAAATCTAGTTGGTTATTATACTTAACCACACCATACTTCATAGATTTCAGCTGGCATCTATTTAACCTACGTATAATTTTATCAATGAACACCCCGCCAACCTCCCTCCTTCGTGCTACTATTGCATGTCACACTAAACCACTTTGATAAGCATTCAAAGGAAAGATGAACAAGTATGGTAACTGGTAATGAGTGAGTCTCCTTCAACACCTTATTGAAACTTTTGGATAGATTCATATTCATTATTCAATACCTACATCCATCCATATTGATAAGAATGCGATGTTGTCGTTAAGACACCATGTTTATTAGTTTAATCCGACTTCTTAAAATAATTAAAAATGCATAGATAACAGTGAGTCGGGTTGAATCCACAGGGAAGGTAGTATTTTTAAATTTAAAATCTTTAATTTTTTTTTAAAAAAAATTGAAATCAAAAGTAAAGTCAAAAATAAAAAGTAAAAATTAAAAGGTACGGGAATTTAAACTTGGTACTAAGATCTACTAGTTAGATCTTAGCATCTACTTGTAATAAAATAAAAAGTAATAATTTAAAGTGCAAAAATTAAATTACAATAAAAATAAAAAGCATGAAATTAAAGAGCATAAAAATAAATATTATATTAAAAATTTTATAATTTAAATATATAAAATAAAAAAATAAAATAGACTGATCTCTGATCTTGGATCGGCATTGATGGAAAGATGGTGTAGAAGTCTAGCTCTTCTTCTTGGCATCCATTGCTTTGAAGCAGCCATTAACCCATAGCCTGGCTTCACCCTGTATCAAAGCTTCACCTTGATCTGAGATATTGATTTTTGAAGGTCTGGGGTCCTTTTTATAGAGCTAGGGAGACTAGATATTTTTTTGAGATGCAATGTGGGACTAAGGATTGTTTTAATCGTGAAAATAAGAAGAAATCTGAGTGAAATTTGGATTAAAATAGCCCCTATTGAGTTCTTTTAATTCTGGCCGTTAGATGGTGATCCGATGCTTCCAAAAATATCAAAAATAGACGTGTAATGGCCCAGATCAAGTCGGATTAATTTCTGACCATTGGATCACGCTTGATGGAAGAATTTAGGCCGTTGATCATGCGTCTGAGAGTTTAATCGCCATCGAAAGCCTTCTGGACCGTCGGATCAAAGTTGGAATCAAGCACTGCAGTCCGATGGTGATCTGGGTGAAATAAGCAACCAAAAAAAAAAATTTGATCTTTCGATCTTGATCGCAAACAACCACCGCCGTACGATCGCGCATTTACTATTCCCATGGACCGCGTGGACCGATTACATCATGCACCATAACCAATCAGCTCCTTTTTATTAATAGATGAAAAGACCAAAATGCCCTATGAGCCATGATGAATTTTCTATAAACTCTTTAGGGATCTAGGTCCACCACGTGGCAAGCTCTGATTCGTCGATGTCTGCTAAGCTGGCGGTCCACACTATGTTGTAGACCGGCTGATGGCTTCCGGGCTTGAGTCGGCTAGCGTGGATGGCTTGGCGCACCGGCTTGGTCAACTTGGCTTGGCTTGTTTGGACACACCGACTGCTGTGGCATGGTGGCTTGAGCCGTTTGAGCCGTATGTTATTTTTTCATTTAAATTTATTTTATTTTATTTCTTTAGAAATTCATATCTTTTCTGTTTTAGCTCCGTTTTGCTTCAAACTTATTTTGTTATGATCAAAAAAATAAGCTCTTTTCATTGATTATAAAATTTTATTTTTTAATTTTTATTATTTTATAATTAATTTTTTAATTAATAAAAATATGAATTTCTTAAAAATTATATATAAATTAATCATTAATTTTTAAAAATTAATATAAATTAATTGATAAATTAATATTTTTATTGGTGAATTTATGATGCTTATCATACTCCCAAACTTAAGTTTTGCTCGTCCTCGAGTAAAGAAAGAATTTAGTTTTAAATATCTTTTAACTTTAGAGTTTCGAATTTTACCTAAGCAATTTTCAAAATGGCCATTGATATTTAGTAGAGCTTAAGTGAGATATATCATTGGAATATTAATACTTATCAATAGAAAAATTAAGTAAAGAACATTAAATTTTTCTAAACTTTTTCTAAATTATCTCACCTTTATCTCTGATTTGTCTAAACTTTCATATAGACAAGTGTATTGCTACTTTCATCCTTCATTTATTGATTTTTATTTCTACTTTTTGATGCGAATATCATTGCTTACTTAGGCAACGAGACCCGATTACTTGGTGGAAAATCTTTTTTTTTTTTTAAACGTTATAACACTATTGAGTATCTTAACCCCTTAAGTTTTCTATTTGATCCATGTAGCGAGTCTTGGGCCAATAACTCTCAAACCAATTGGCTTTAGGGCACTAGGTATAGAATATCCCTTGGGCTTACTAGCTCGAAACAAATAGGCTACGAGCTAAGACTAGCTTTACAATGAGCTTCTTTGTCCTTTCCATCTTTTGACGCGAAACTCAATGCTTGCTTAGGCAAAGAGGCGCGATTACTCAGTGAGAAGTACTTGAAAATTATTTTATTAAAATAAATTTTTTATATGAAGAAACATATAGTTATCCTACACAAGCCTATAAAAAGTAGACTTTTCTTTAATGCTAGTAGAAGTAATTAGAAATGCTCTAAGAAAAAACTTTTTATGTTTTAGACTTAACTCTTTATTGAATTTTCTTAATACTTTATTCCTCAATATCTCATAGATTCTTTGATCTGTGTATCAATTATTTTTAAAAATGCTTAGTTTAATTCGATTCTTAAGCATAATCAGATATCTAAATACTAAATACTGACTTTTTCGAGGACTTAAAATTTTAAAATTTTTATTTTTTTTTCTCTAACTTAATCGACATTGTCCTCAATGGAGAAGAAAAAATAAAGGGTGTAATAAAGAATATGAAAGAATACACCTGACTATATTTTTGGTTCAGCACATGCCTTTGAAAATTTGGGCTCTTCCTCCAACTTATTCAAATTATCCTAAAAAGAAAATAAACTGAAAAGATAAATTATATAAAAATTAAATATTGGGTTGCCTCCCAATAAGTGCTAAGTTTACCGTCTTCAGTCGGATACAATGCAGCTTACTATCCTGTGTCAAATATTGAATTAATAAATTTCAATGATTTTGGATTGCCAATCTCAGAAAGTTGATTTATAATCCCATTATTGATATAATCATTGTTAATTTTAGGAATATAATTTGTAATTCCATTCTCAGACCCATGTTTATTAAGAATTTCTCCTATTTATTTTTCTAAAATACTCATGAACGGAGTTTTTGTATTAGGAGTTAAGTTTGATTCAATGGGTGCTGGAATGGTGATTAAAGACGGTTTTAATTCTGAAGGTAAATTAATGTGATCTTGTTTAAATAACTCCATTGACATTTCATTGTATACCTCTTGATTAGGATTCAAGTCTGATGCAATAATTACAGGCAAAGTTTCCTGTGAACCTAAATACTTAAGGAGGGGTTTCAACTCTACTTTGGGTGCCTCTTCTTTTGATGACTCAGGTGATGGTTTAGTCATTTCTATGAATGGTTCAGTGGGAGGCTCAACAGACTCAGCACTCAAGTCTTTTCTAGTGTCTGGTGTATTTACCTTATTATCCACTTATTTTCTTGATCTCAAGGAATGAATAGCATCAACTTGGTTAACCTGATTTCCTTGGGATGGTCTACCATTTTGATTTCTTGGATTGGGCTTAGGTTGGCTAGGTAGCCTATCTCGTTCATGTTCACTTATGGTAGATACCAGCTGACCAATTTCTAAGCGGGCTATGGCCTGAGAATTTGAATTCAGAATTTGGCCTGTGGTTTGTATGAAATTGCTTAAGATGGCATTGGTGTTAGCATTAGATTTGGCTAGGATTTTCAGGCTTTTCTCTAAAGAACTAAGTTTCTTTTCATTAATATTAAAGTTTGATGGTGGCAAGGTGTTTATCACAGGATTAGGCCTTGGGTTTTGCTGATTGAAACTTGGACTGCTTATATTTGGGTTTTGTGACCATGAAAAATTTGGATGATTCCTTCAATCTGGATTGTAAGTGGGTGCATAGGGATTGTTCAATAGTCTCTGATATGTGGCATCATTCACTTATGCACATCCATTATCTAATTGGTTCATTGGGAGGGGACATTCATCAAGGACATGATCTGGTGCATTGCACCCATTGCACATGAGTGTAGATACTTGGTTCACACTGGCTGATCTCTGAAGTTCTAAGGCCTTTAGCTTATGTGTCAACATTGCAATTTTGGCTTCTGCAGCTAGGGAGGTTTGGTAAATTTCACCTCTTGAAGGTGTGGATTTTTTTGGTTCCCTAGTTATTTTCCATTGTAAACTTTTCTCGGCTAGATCTTCTAAAAATTGTCAGGCTTCATGTGTTCTTTGTACATAAATTGTCCCTGGCATATGGACTCTAGCATTGTTTGGAAATTTGACTCTAACCCTTCATAAATTATTTCGCATAGCCTCCAAGTTTCTATTCCATGGTGTGGGCATTAGGTCAAGAGGTTCTTGAATCGGTCAAAGTATTTCCAAAATGATTTACTAGCTAGTTGGTAGAATTGGTTTATTTCATTTCTAATTCTAGCTATTTTATGATGAGAAAAATATTTTTTTAAGAATATTCTCACAAAGCCCTCTCAAGTCGTGATAGATTGATTTGGAAGACTATAAACTACTTTTTGGTATTATCCTTAAGGGCAAAATTGATTAATATCAGTTTGATTTCGTCCTTTGATAATTATTGTAGTTTCATGATTGCACAAACCTCTTCAAATTTCCTAATGAATATATATGCATCCTCTATTCCCATGAATTTTGGAAGCATGTTAATGATTTGAGGTTTAATTTCAAAGTTATTTGCTATGAATTGGGACAACCTGATATAAGAGGGTTGGACAGAACCAACTGGATAACATAAATTCTTAAGGATTTGAGGCTGAGACTGATTTGCTAAATCCATTGAGATTGTATAATCTGAAATAGGAACTAAATCCATTTTGACTAGTCGATCTGAATCCTTCTCCACACAGGTGTTAGAGAATTCACTATATTCTTAATGTCCTAATCTTTTTTTATTTTTTTTATTTATTTTTAAAAAAATTAAATAAAATAAAAGTTCTAAAGAAGAGGTCCTAAGGAGTCCTAGAACTAAGAAGAGAGAAAAGAATTAGGTTTAATTTGGTTTGATGTTGGTTAGTAATCAAGTTGATCAATCAATCCTAACAAAGGATTATCCTAGATCTAGATAGCTCCTAACTGCCAAGATCACCTTCAAGCCCTCCAAGTATAAGATCAGTCAATCAACTAGTCAGGTAAGTGTAAGGTCGGTGGGAGTCCCTCCGTTGCTTGCCTTAGACACCAATTGTGCTTGGCCAAGTAAGCTAATGAAATCAATTAGAAACCATCTTTCTTCGGACCCAGTCATCCCTGAACCACTTTCCTAGATATCAGTCAAATTGACTTATCTTAATTTGGTTCAACTCTTAGGATTCCTTGTTCTATTGAGCTCGAGTTACTAGGGTTGATGTCTAATTGATTTTAAAATTAAAGGCTTAGGTCAATGCAGGATATTGGTTGGTTGTTTGTGGGCCAAGGAAGGATGATCAAATCCTCACCTTATCTTGATTAATTGGGTTGTGCTCTTAATTTGGTTTAATATGAAAATGCATAAAAAGTTTTCAATCAAAGGGTTTTATGTAATTTAAACTAGATGCATGTAACTAATTGAATTCTGAAAGACTTATCTTACCTCCAGCAATCACAAAAAAAAATAAAAATAAAAATAAAAATAATATGATGCATGCTTTAAGCAGTTAGAATTTCTAATCTTATCATGAGATTTTTAATTAGATTTAAATAAATATTTTTTAAAATTAATTTAAAAATAAAATAAATAAATAAATAAAATAAAAAGGAAAGAGAACTAGGGTTAGGATTGATCTCACCAAGCAAAACTCCTGAATCTTTTTATTCTTTAATTTTTTTCTATAAAATAATAAAAAAATTAGCAAGCAATATTTATAAGAAAATTAAAATTTTATTTATAATTTATTTATAGAAAAATAAAGAGATCAAAAATTTAATGTCCGTGCCTTCCCGGAAAAATTTTTGGCCGGGGCCCCCAAAAAAAACCCTTTTGGGTCTGCATTTATCAGAATTATTGGTTAATTTATTGTTAAAATATTCAAAGAATTTAAAATTAAAAATTAAAAATAATTTTTTGGGTAACAGATGCAAAAACCTTTATAAGAACCGCGATGTTGTCGTATAACAACACTATGTTTATCTAGTTTAATTCCGACTTCTTAAAATAATTAAAAAATGCAGATAGTAATGAGTCGGTTCGAATCCAAGGGAAGGTATGATTTTAAATTTAAAAATCTTTAATTTTTTTTAAAAAAATTGAAATCAAAAGTGTAAGTCCAAAAATAAAAAAAAAATTAAAAGAGAATTTAAACTTGGTACTAAATCACTAGTTAGATCTTAGCATCTACTGAATAAAATAAAATAATTAATTTAAAGTAAAAATTAAATTAAATAAAAATAAAAAGCATAAATTAAAGAGCATAAAAATAAAATTTATTAAAAATTTATAATTTAAATATATAAAATAAAAAAAAATAAAATAGACTGATCTCGGATCTTGGCTCGGCATTGATGGAAGATGAAGTGTAGAAGCCTTAGCTCTTCTTCTGGCATCCATATGCTTTGAAGCACGCCATCCTAACCCATAGCCTGGCTTCACCCTGTATCAAAGCTTCACCCTTGATCTGAGATATTGATTTTTGAAGGCTGGGTCCTTTTATAAGAGCTGGGAACTAAGATATTTTTTTTGAGATGCAATGTGGACTAAGGATTGTTTTAATCGTGATGAAAATAAGAAGAAATCTGAGTGAAATTTGGATTAAAATAGCCCTATTAGTTCTTTTAATTCTGCCGGTTAGATGTGATCCGATGCTTCCAAAAATATCAAAAATAGACGTGTAATGGCCTCAGATCAAGTCGGATTAATTTTTACTGCATTGATCGCTTGATGGAAGAATTTAGGCCTTGATCACAGCGCCTGAGGGTTATCGCCATCGTAAAGCCTTCTGGACAGTCGGATCAAAGTTGGAATCAAGCGCTGCAGCCGATGGGATCGAAGGTGAAATAAGCAACCAAAAAAAAAATTGATCGCCAATCTTATCCAGCAAACAACCACCCCGCTACGATCGCGCATTTACTATTCCATGGACCGTGTGAGCCGGTTACATCATGCACCATAAAATCAGCTCCATTTTTATTAATAGATGAAAAACCAAAATGCCTGTGAGCATGATGAATTTTCTATAAACTCTTTAGGGATCTAGGTCCACACCACGTGGCAAGCTCTGATTCGCATGTACTTAGCTAAGCTGGCGTCCACACTATGTTGTAGACCGGCTGATGGCTTCCGGCTTGAGTCGGCTAGCGTGGATGGCTTGGCAGCACCGGCTTGGCGGCTTGCTGCTTGTATGGACACGCCACTGCTGTGGCATGGTGCTGGGCCGTTTGAGCCGTATGTTATTGTTTTTCATTAAATTTTTTTTATTTTATTCTTTAGAATCATATCTTTTTCTTTTTTAGCTCCTTTTGCTTCACAACAATTATTTGTTATGAAAAAAAAAATAGAAGTCTTTTATCATTATAAAATTTTATTTTTTAATTTTATTATTTTATAATTAATTTTTAATTAATAAAAATATGAATTTCTCAAAAATTATATATAAATTAATCATTAATTTAAAAATAAAGTAAATTAATTAAGATAATTAATATTTTATTGTGAATTATGATGCTTATCACATATCATACTCCAGACTGAAGTTTTGCTCGTCCTCATAGAAGAATTTAAGTTTAAATAATTGGACCATTTTTTATCTCAATGTGTTGCAATTACTTGATCGAACTTTCAAGGCTAGTCTGCTCTATGAGTTGATGAAAATAAGCCAAAATGCTACATCATAGAAATCAACTATTTAGTTTGCCTCAAAAATGTCTCAGGACAATCTGTCGATACGTATATGGCCATGTCCATCCAACAGATTCATCAAAAATAACAGCTAATATTATTGTATACCAGTCTGAGCTATTTACCAATCCTCGATTGTTGGTGATCACGTGCCCACATGATAGCACAAATACCATAAAGACCATGACCAACTATTCATATTACTCGCCTTCATGAAGATGGCAAATGCTAGAGGATAGATACTCCCATTCCATTCCCTCGTTAAATGGCTATCATGAGATGTACCCCTATATCGATCCATACATAGTGTGTTGCATCAATACTTAATCAATGGGCGGAGAATTGGAAGCCCTGGAAATGCCCAAAAAACTCGATGAGAAACGCCTTGCGTAATTCGTCTATATCAAGAAAGATTTATTAAAATCTACCATAGTTTTCTTTTGGCAAGATAAACTCAGGTAGCCAAGACCTAATAATGTATATAGGACTCAAATAACCTAAACAACTCATCAATAATAGAGTGTTTAGCTATCTATGTCTTGCTTGTAAGATTGCCTCAACAGTCAGTATCACGTACATAAGCCTGATAAGCTAATTATTGGATATGGAGTCTCTCACTAACTGGGTCCGTTTATTAATATTGGCAATCATGAGTACCTCAAGCTATGGATGATCTCCACACATCTATACTTCAATATATGTGTGGCTTTTTATATACCATAATATCCTATCATGTGTCCTATTCGAGTAGTATACCTAGAAGATTGTCAGCTGCAACTCTCTGACTATTTAAGATGATGCTCCATTTAATTTTATCTGACTCGATGATTTTTGAAAGGATGGTGAGTGCGAATGCACATTATTTCATAGCATTTTGGAGCTTCCTCCTTTGATCTAATACTATTCTTCTTAACTCCTCATTGCCTACCAAAAAATGGATGTTTGCAATTGCTCCATGGATCAGTTCTCGATCATTCGTTAGATGCATCAACTAGTCTGAATTAGGAACCAAAATGCGCTCATGTGTGACGATCATCTTTGGCACTAGAACTCTCCGACATCATTGCCATAAAATCAGCATCATCAATCCTTCCATCTTCATCATCCATAGATATAGGATCATAACTAACAAACGGCTTCATTTCAAATAAAGTTGCAAAATCAACCATACGATTTCAATCCTCCAAGTCGGCAGTGTGCAAAATGTGGCGATAACTGATGGCAAGCGTAAGTTCATGCTCCATGATAGCTAACACTATAACTAGACTAGCCCCCATATTCATCAAAAGGCGGTTATATGAATGTGGATATGCAAACTCTACCCCTATCATTAAAAACTAAGGACACAGTTACTAATGCTGCTGTCCACCATTGTACATACAGAAGTCCCTCGATACTCATATCCAGGTTCACTCGACCACTAGAGCTGCATCGGTAGAAATCTCTCCATCTCCGACTACTCAATTAGGTAATATAGCCTGAGATATCTAAACATACTTTCACCAACCACCCAAAAACTCCTACTACTATCGCTTAATGAAAATCTCAACTAGCTAGAAAAATTTCTTATGATGGAATGCCCAAATGTGTCGTGTTCTCAATCACCATAGGTATATCCAAATACTATAGGCAGTAGTGAATAAAAAATCCAATATACTAGAAAAATTTTCATAGTGATTGGGTCCATCGGTGATAACGCATAACAAACTCATACAAGTTCTGGTATGTTGCTTTATCTACCATGGTCATCGAGTTCTTACTGAAGGAAAAATCCTGATTTTTCGGACAAGTTCAGTCAGATACTGATCAGATCAAGAGATATATTTTAAAAAAAAAATTTCTGATCTCAAGTCAATCTGATTATTTTAGATTGATTCTATTATTTAATAATAAAATAAAATAAGAATAAATTAATAAATTATAATTACCTAAATGTGGGTAATTCTATTACCTGTGATTGATCCTGTGCCAGCAAGAAGGTTCTGGATCTAGCCACGCAAGCGCTTGCCTCTACCAGTAATTCACTCAGATCTGACTAGAGATCCTCTTCTTCTCTATCACCACCTTCAAAAATTAGATCTGGATCTATCTGGAGATCTCAAAAACTCTTTTGAAAGATCAGCAATCGGATCCTTTTGCGCAGTGCAGCCTTCATACTTTGATCGCCTTTCTTTTGATCTTTGGATCGCACCAACCAAGGTCCAAAACCTTTTTGGACATAGAGAGGAGAAGGAGAAGGAAGGCTTTGGCATGGCAGGAGGAGCCTGAGCAGCCTTGGGCGTGGGGTTTTCAATTCTTAATTAAATCTCTTACTGCAGTTGGGCGCCAAGCAACGTCCCCCTCTAAAAGAGAACCACTAAGCGTGATCCAACTTCCTCTCCTCTCACCAATCCAAACCCTTTGTGAAAATCAGATCTAAATCTGATTGGTGGAATAGAGACCCCTGGATTCCTACTTAAGAGGGCGCCTAAGACCAGTCAAACTTGATTTTTAGGGAGAACTCTTAATTGGAATCCAAAAGAGAGTGGAGTCCTTGCAACAAGACTCCAGGACTCCTCCCAATCTTTAGGCGCACGCACTTTGAGCGTGCACCCTCCTCCTTGCTACCCGGTTCTGGCAGTGGACAGGCCCCCACCAGCTCTCCAATAGGTGCATGACATAGTGGTCAAAAGCAAAGTATCAGATGGGTCAACATTTTGACCAATCAAAGGTAGACTGTTGACCAAAGTCAAAGAACAAGAAGAATGGGAGTGGACCAAAAATGCAGGTAATGTCTTATAAAATATGCAATCTTTTGACTTGGAAAAACCTCCATCAGTCAGACATAAATGAAGCTTCTGTCAGCACAAAACTCCTTGCTCAGACAGAACAACTGTATTTATGATAGCAAAGAAGAACGTTTAGGTTCAATCGATGCTAGCACGATTTTTCTTGAACCTAATGAATCTCATTCAGATCAATTGAACAGTTGATCAGTTCAATTGAGATCTCAGATTCAAACCCATTTGTGTGACCCATTAGGTTCAGTTCGTATGTAATGGGATTATTCTCCTCCATCCATCGACATCATCGAAACTCCTTTCGATGGATCAGAACTCTTCTTGATCGAACAGCTTAGAGATGATCGATCATCTAATCATTCAAACTTGCTCCCAAAATCCATCAATGACACCTAGGCAGTATATGTGGCACATCAGATGCTAAGTAACCTCTTGGTGCGCATATCTGTCATTGATAAGTTCTTGTCCTATCTGAGCCCACGATCAGATTAGGTAAGATTAAACTCCTCAACCCTAGTCTCTATCAGATGATGTAATCCATTCGATTCAATTCCAATGTGAAATCTAAATTATAACTCTTTCTATTATTTTACTCTACCAATGCGCCATGAAATTTTGGACTTGATTTTCAATCATCATAGGGCTGCTCCTCAGCCACCGGGTAATAGATCATCTTGATGCCACAGTTCCTACAATGAACATGTCATAGCCAACATACACCTCAGGATTCCAATATGCTAGAGACCCGAGTAATAGGTTTGTAGTCAAATATCAACATCCTCAAGGTGAACTGCCGATGACCTCAGATAACAAAAACCCAAAACACACTACTGCAGCATCGATGTCAGTCATTGACGAGAAGGTTATAGACCCCTAATGACTACTCGGGTGTTCACGCTCAGTGCCCTCGTCTCTCTAGACGAGTTACCTATACTCCGCTCCGAATGTCTCCACACCGTAGACTCAAGACTCATCTACTAAAAATAGAAGCGATGTACACAACCTTCCGGATCAATCACCATCCTAAATAATAATACTATGGTCTGAAGCAAGATGATAATAATGATAATATTCATTTCTAAATTTTTACAACTCTTGAAAAATCCCATGAATTATCATATCCATTAACTTCAAAGGATGTATCACAGGACGACTAAATACACATATGTATAGAAAATAACCCATCCTTAATTGATTTTAGTCAAAAAATTAACAAACTTTTGCCCTAGAATGTACACAACGTGTTCAGTCAATTCTGAGCTTTGATACGGAACATATATCTAAACATATCTTCCCCATTTGTTCTAAAACAGCATAATTGGCACAAGTCTAAATCCCATCTTCTCAGCTGGGCTTCGATCTTCTCGCTGACTCAACGGCTTGTAAGTGGGTCTGCACACCGGCAGATATATTGTGGAGTTGACTCTCTGACTCACATAATCTTTTTAGGAATCGCGGATGGGGTGATCGCCGTTTGCTTGCGAACTCTTCAAACTGACAGTACCACCATAGCACACAAACCGACTTCCAGATGTCGACTTTTCGATCATCTATATCGGACATAAAATTCGAGCTGTGTATCTCTGGACTTGAAGTTCCCTCCTTATCAAAGACCAAGCATCATAATCCTTAGCTTCTTCTCAAGTACTTAAGGATACATTCACATAAGTCCCAAGTGTTCGTTCATCACTGAGAATTTTGACTTATATTGCTGGAACACTCACAAGGCATGGGCATATCCAAATCGCAATTTACAAGAGCATGGATACATGAGGCTCCCTATTGCAGAAGCATAAGGATCTTGCCATGCGTTCTATTTCCTCAGGGCTGCTAGGCACATCTTCTTGGAAAAAGGAATACCATGTGAAGGATATTAATCCCCTCTTAGAGTTTTCCAACAAACCTCTTAGTACTTCTCTATGTACACTCTGTGAAACTCCTAGCATCTTTCTGTTATCCCGATAGACCTTAATGTCCTAGAATAAAGGATCTTCACCATAGTCTTCTACATGAGAATTTCTTGGGAACAACCACATCCTTGACCGAAGTGAACTAGGAATATAATTCCCAATAAGAGGATTCATCCACGTACACCAATACGTGGAGACACAGCGCCTCCCACTACCTTTTTGACAAAAACACACGGTTCCTCTTCGATAAATTGATGAAACCAAACGTTTTGAGCACATCATTGAAACGAGGCCTTCCAGCTCGAGACTGCTTGCTTAAGTCCATCATATTGGACCTTTGCAGCTATGCAAACCTGATGATCGAGTACATGGATGTGAAACCTAATGCTGTTCCATATAATATCCACTTCTTAAGATATCCATTTAGAATGACCAATATTCACGTCTATTGCATATTTCATAATCGAAAATAGCTGCAACAGCAAGCAAGTGCGGATGGATTTAGCATAGCTCTGGGAAAAGGTATCCTGATATCAATGCCTCACTTGACTATAACCATTTTTACCACAGTCTAGCCTTGAAAGTTAAATATTTTCATCTGCGCACCAATTTCTCTTGAAGATTCATACACCAATTAGTACTTACCTTCTGGATCTACCAAATTCAGATGTGTTAGTGCATACGAGTCAATTTTTGACCTGCATTGCCTCTAGCATTCTCGAGTCGATATCTGATTATGCCTCGTTTTGTAGGTTTTGGATCATCACCATGAGCAACCATTAGCCTACGAGGAACATTTCTCTATCCCTAAACAATACCAAGTTCTTCAGAGGGACCGAAAAACTCTTTCCCAACTATGAGGGGAGAGGTAGTGTTCTTATTGGCTCAACCTGATTTGTTCCACTGATCCTTAGCCTCATTCTGCTTGTTAGATTTCCATCAAGTTTTTATCTATTTCCCAATGCCGCTATCTTTTGAATAAACTAATTTTCAGAAAGATGGCAGTCGACTACAATCACATTCTTGTCCTTCTGGAATTGTAGAATAGTATCCCTAATGACTCTTAGGATATCCTATGAATCGACTCTGAAGGACCAAACTCTAACTTTGTCCGCTTGTTGTCTTTTGACGTGAGCCGACAATTCCAAATTCGGATGACCAGACTCGCCTTATCATGGCGGCCATACTCCCCCCCCCAGTCACGATTCGTAGGAATAGTTATTAGAGGAAAACTCTATTCATAATTAAAATTAATAACAATGAGTATCACCCAAAGAAAATCAGGAGGTCTGGAAGCTCATCATGGACCGAGACCATATCTAATAGGGTCCGATTTCTCCGTTCTGAAAACTCGCTGAGTTGAGTATTCCTGTGGAGTCCATTGGAGACTATTGCCATTTCCTTGAAAGTCTAGGAATTCCCGCTAAGTATTCGCCTTCTCGATCTGATCGAAAACCTTAATAAATTTTTCAGTTGTTTTCTACTTCATGTCTGAATTCTTTAAACATTTCAAAGCTTCAGACTATAGTCTATATAAAATACACATACCCATACCTAGACGATCATCATTAAGTAATGAAGTAAAAAATGTGCCATCTAGTCGGCACAATCAAATGGCCGCACACATTTGTATTGTCTAGGCAAGAATCTGTTGGCCCTCTCCCCATGTCCACAAAAGGAGTTAGTCATCTCTCTCTTGTT